>CANXYC010419608.1:0-23924 GCA_948193065.1 Aleurites moluccanus | reverse complement strand
TTTGCTATCAAGAATTGGCCTCTCCATAAGGAATTTCAAGGGGCTCTTGTCAGCAAGAACATGTGTGGTGTATGAACCCAAATAATGTTGCAGCTTATGGCATACCCAAACCAAGGCAAGGCACAACTGCTCGATTTGATTATACTTTAGTTCATAAGCAAGCATGCGCTTACTCAAGTAATAGATGGTATTTTCTTTATGCGAATCTACAGCATTTTGAGCTAGCATCGCCCCCATGGCCTCTTTGGTCACAGAGAGGTATAACAGCAAAGGCTTACCGGGTCTTGGAGGTTGCAATACAGGAGGATTTAGCAGGTATTGCTTGATCCTTTGAAAGGCTTGCTGACATTTATCATTCCATTCTTTAGAAATCCCCTTTTTCAATAACTTAAAGATGGGTCCACAAACATCAGCCAACTGAGAGATGAATCTACTAATGTATTGCAAATGTCCTAAGAATCCCTTGATTTCTTTTTCAGTCTTAGGAGCTGGCATCTCCAAAATGGCTCTTGATTTGGCTGGGTCTACTTCTATTCCTTTCTTGCTCACCATATGGCCCAAAAATAAACCCGAGGATGCACCAAAAACACATTTAGCAGGGTTCAATTTCAGGTTGTACTGTCTCAACCTAAGGAAGAAACGCCTTAATGCATCTATGTGCCCTTTTGCCATTTTGGATTTTATCACCATGTCATCAACATATACTTCCACATCCTTGTGAATCATGTCATAGAAGATGGTTATGGCCATTCTCTGATATGTTGCCCCAGCATTTTTCAATCTAAAAGGCATAACCTTATAGCAGTAGGTATCCCATTCTGTCACAAAAGCCGTTTTTTCTTTATCAGGTGGATAAACTTGTATCTGGTTATAGCCCGCATATAGATCAGTCAAGGAGACTACCTCGGATCCAACCATGCGGTCCACCAGCAAGTCTATGTGAGGTAATGGAAAGTCATTTTTTGGACAGGCTTTATTCAAATCCCTGTAATCGATACACATCCTTACTTTTCCATCCTTTTTGGGCACGGGCACTATGTTGGCTAGCCATGAAGGGTAAGAGATGGGTTCAATGAAACCATTCCTTAACAATTTAGCAACTTCTTCTTTAATCTTGAGAGACCATTCTATCTTCATCCTCCATAGCTTCTATTTCACGGGCTTCACATCCTTATATGTTGAAATCTTATGGACCGCTATGCTTGGATCGACACCCGTCATGTCTTCAGGTTCCCAAGTAAAACAGTCTAAAAATTCTTAAACTATTTTAAATAAATAAGCTTTATCATAAAATGATGATGCAATGAATGTGATTTTCTGTTTATCATCTGTGCCAAGATTAATTGATTCTTTATTTTGTCTTTTATTTCATTTTCTTTTGATGCCTCATTTAAATTGGGTTCATCAAAAGGAAATGAAGACTCAGAGAGATAAGAGGAAAACTAGAAAGTTTTATTGCTAACAAAAGTTTTGTCCTTACGGACTATATTGAAATTAAAAGAAGGACCACGGAGATCCTTTTCTGACTCTACAGAAGAAAAAGAAAAAAAAACCTCAACAGACTCCGACTCTGACTCTACTTCGGACTCGGATTCTAACTCGGACTTGGCTGGTAAGAAAAGTGTTTTATCAAGGTTAGGAAACTTCTCAATGTGCCAATTGTCTGGTGTAACCAAGGTAGGATGGATGAGCTTGGCAGGGTCTGATGCCACTTCACTTCCAATCATGAGGACTTGCTAAAAAAGAGCAGCCTCCATGTTTTCTTCCCAATCTTGCTCTAGAAAGTAGATGGGCTTGCAATCCTCTAAACTAAGCCTGACATCAAAGAAAATTTCAAAACCCGGGATTAGCTTTTTAGTCAGAGGGTAATACCATGGTTTAGCAAAGCCACAGAAAGGAAAATCTTCCCCTTCTTTTACAAAATACCCATTCAAAGTCTTGAAGTAAGGGCGCATCTGCCAATCAAAACCCTCACCTCTCCTTTTAACTTCAGCTCTCCTTTTGGCTCTCATCTCAACCTCCTCTAAATCCTCTTCAGTAGGCTTGTAACCAAGTCCAAAAGGTGGGTTGGCTACTGGATATTCCTTGAAGGAGGTTATCCCCTGTTGATTCCTCCCAAGACCTAAACTAGGAAAATAGTTCATTTTCTTTAAGATGTTAGCCACTGCTATGTTTTCAAAAGGATCAAAATCAAACGAGACTAACTCTTTACCTTCTTCCTATTCGATGAATTGTATGGTATCAAAGGAGAAACCAGACAAAGGGACACTGTTCGGCTCAGGCTGAATTACCAGAATTGGAGCAGAGCTAGAATCTTCACTTTTTCCGTGAGTATCACCTTTGATAGTGACTACAGCAGTTCCATGAGGCATTTTGAGCTTTTGATGCAAGGAGGATGGAACAGCTTTTGCCTTATGAATCCAGGGTCTTCCAAGGAGAATGTTAAAGCAGGCAGGCACGTCAATCACTTGGAAGGAGATGGGAGCAGTTATAGGTCGGATCGTTACATCAAGAGTAGCCACACCCAAGACCTCTCTTTTTGTATTATCATATGCCCTCACAATCTGATCGGAGGGAGTGAAATCTGCAGCCCCAAGGCCCAAGCAACTTGCAACTTTCCATGGGCACACATTCAGAGCTGACCCATTATCAACCAAAACCATGGGGATTGTCCTCCCTTGGGTCATCACAGTTATGTACAGAGCCTGATAGTGATTTTCTCCTTCTTTTGGCAAATCATGATCAATGAAAGAGATGGAAGCAACCTTTGTTGAGCTAGTAAGGGAAGCTACCAAGGTTTCAGGAGAAATATCAACTGGAGCTTGACACTGATTCAACGCCTTGCAAAGAGCTTGGCGATGTGGGAAAGATGACTGGATGAGACTCCAAATGGAAATATTGGCTTGGGTTTTCTTTAACTGTTTGAGGATAGCATCCTCTTCAGGCTCATTATTTATTTTTTCCATAGGAAAGGGTACGGGCTATTGTACTGATGAGGTTGGTTGATAGAACCTACTACTTCTTGTTATTGCATCTATCTTTTCCACAAAATCATTAAGATCCAAGATACAGCAAAAATCATTATTTGATCTAATCGAAGAGATTAGATCCATTTATGTGTCGCAAGAGTGGAGGAAGTTGACATTAACTTGGTGATTCGGAAAAGGGTTGGTATTGATGTTGGGTCTTGCTTTTGGTGGAATGATATCGCCACTATCCACCAAGTCCTGGATCTTATGCCTAATATTCTTACACATTTTTGTTTTATGCCCTGCAGCCTGATGATATTCACAGTATTCGCTTATGTTCCAACTTTTGGGCAAAGGATTTGGGGGTGCCCTAGGCTTGGCTTCACCAAATTTGTCTATAATGCCTTCTTGTATACCATGATTAATGGCATACCCAAATCAGTAAAAAACCTCCTTTCTAGCCTCATAGGAGGATGGTTGGATATGGCAGCCACTTCTCTGCCTTTCTGATTGGCTGAAGTGTTATGGGCATAATAGGTGTTCTTCCTATACCTTGAACCAGAGGATTCTTCCTTGATTTGCCCATTCTGGATCAAATCCTCTATCTTTGATGCTATAGCAATAAGGGCTTTAAAGTCTGGTAGATACTAGGTTTGGAGATGAGTCTGGTAACTTGGAAGGAGATTCTTGACGATTATATCAATCTGCTCCTGTTCGGTGGGTCTGTTCATCATTTGGGCTGCTTTAGCCCTCCATCTAGTGAGAAAAGTGGAGAAGGACTCCCTTTGTTGTTGCTTGGTGGTCTCCAAGTCTCTCCTGGTAATGTCCACCATATTGCTTGATGAAAGCATTGCAAATATTATCCCATGTTTTCTTGAAGTTGGAGTCCAAGTCAACAAACCATCTCATCACCGCACTTCTGAGTGATTGTTGGAACAATTGAGCAAGGAGCTCATTGTCCACCCCCAATGGGTTCATAGCCCCCACATACATCTTCAAATGAGTTTTGGGGCAGGTAATGCCATCAAACCTGTCCATGCTAGGCATCTTGAACTTTGGAAGGACCCTAGCATTTGGGAACAGAGTAAGTGAATCCACATCGATCAGATCCTCGTGCTTTTTGATGTTTTTCAGAAGCCTTTCCATAGCTTCAAATTTGTCCATCAATTTCTTAGTTTCTGTCGAGTTGGAATTCTCTCCTCCATGAAAAAGATTCAGGGAGGAGGTTGGAACTGTGCGACCGGTCAAATTGATAGTTTGAGGTGGAATGGTACTTTCAAGAGCTTTCTCGTTATTTGTCAGATCAATAACAGGGTTTGGTGGAAGGGATGAAGGTGTATTAGGGGCATCAGGTTGGGGAACACTTGTTCCTTGGCCCATCATGGTTTTCACCTCACTAAGGATGGATTGGCGTTGCATATCAAGGGTATGGCTTAAGGCAACTTGGAAGTTATCATCTTGCTTCTTGAGTAGGTTAGCTAACATTGTTTCTATGGCCTCCATACCGGGTGTTGTGCTTTTCATTTGTACCTTTCAAAAAGAAACATTCAGAATTAGTTCAGGATGGTCCAAACAAAACCTAAACAGGGATGGGAAAGTAGGGTTTGAAGGTTTTGCGGGTGGTCTAATGGGTTCAAAGATTTGGGCTTTGGGTTTTGCGGGTGGTCTAATGGGTTCAAAGTTTTGGTTTTGACCATTGACTCATTGGTTCTTAGTCTACAAATGAATGAATGCATGGTCATGCATGGATGCATGTATGCATGAAGAAAATAGGTTTCATGTTGACAATTTAACATTATTATGGTTCATGGGCCTTAGAGTCCAAAGTCTAATATTCATTACATGAAGGCTAGGTGGTTTGGTATAAGGGTACCCGTCACACTAGAACAGTGATATACTTAACCACATGTGAAACAATGAGTTTCACGTGGGTCCAACAGTACGCTCGTTTCACCTCAAAAAGGATTTGAAGATCTGTCGCGGTGTGGATACTTTCGCTATCTCCCAACATACTCAAAGAGAGTTGTCGGATCAATGCTACTCGTTATCCAAAGGTTGAATTTCATAACTGGTGATATAGTGATGCATGAAAATCAAGGATAAATTAGAAGCCAAGTAAAAAGTCACTTTTGAAAAAGATTTTCAACCAATTGGTAGTCCTCTTTAACTTTTAAAAAAGTACATCCCCAGTGGAGTCGCCAGCTGTGAGGCCTCGCCAAAGCACTGCTCGTCCGGGCCCACTTTTAAAAAAAAAATGCTTTGGGCATCGGAGTGCTCATTTTGGGCAATTTCTCATGGAGGAGTCGACCTTAGCGCCTTTCATTTGAAAACGATTTTGATTTTTGAAATCTTCACCTTAAGTTATTTTTGTTGGGAAAATTTAAGGTAAAAATTCATTTTGACTCAAATTTTATCCTACAGGAAAAAGTGCACTAGTCTTTGAAACCAAAGAGGATTCGGGGACTAGGTTTTTGGTTGAACTTGACTTCTAATTTTAACTTTGATTTAAAATGATTTTCATGAGCAATTAAAGAATGACATGTAATATGCATGAGCAAGTAGAGAGATGGATGAACAATTGAAATATAATCAATCAAACAATTAAAGAGAGCGATAAAAGTAAATTTACACTTCAAAATCCCAAAATAGGGGATACCAACTCTAGCCCTTAAGGGTTCTAGATTGATTACACATTCCCCAAAGAATATATTCAACAAATAAAGTAAAGCTAATAATCAAAGCAAAAGAGATGGTTTTTGTCTTTTTTGGATTTGAAGCTTTTATACAGCTTGCCTGCATATCCCGTCGAATGGGAATCAAAATTCACGCAGTTCTTCCTTCTCGCGAAGGAGGGTTGATTTTATGCCCAATTTATCATGTTTTGATTCTTTATTTTAATGCTTTACCAAAATAAAGAAGATGAGTTAGGAGACGATACCTTTGCCCTAGCTTTTAGGAATGTTGGCGGATGGAGTGCTCTTCCGGACTGGAGTTCCACCTTGGATTAGATGAAGCCCGAGGAAATGGGTCGAGATGCTTTCTTAGCTCTTAAGAAAACAAACCAGCAGAGGGACCTTGCTTGAAAAAAATATCACTTTGAGGCTCAACACGCCCCTAGTATCAACTCTTTAATTTTAAAGAGAGCTAAAAAGAGAGAAAATATCATTTGGAAAGGAAAAAAAAAAGACGAAATCTAGTAAAGTAAACGATTTCTTGTCTTTTTTTCCTTGTTTCCATAAGTCCTTGTGTGTTTCTGTGTGTCTTGGAAGGTGCGAGGAGTCTCTCTATTTATAATAGGAGCTTGGGGGGCCGAATCCCATCATTTTTCAATGTGAGATTTGGAAGAAAAGTGTCCAGAATGTCGCTGCCGCCGGTAAAAGGAGCAGTTGCCGCCGGGATGGGGTGGCGGCACCGTCGAGGTACCCTGGAGGCACAGGATGTGAAGGAGGGCTGCAGCAGTGGCAAGGAGCCATGCTGCCGCCCCTAGGCATGGCAGTTGCCACCCAGACGCTGCCACCCCTCTCTGGCGGCAATGCTATGCCTGGAGGGCGGCACCTGTGCCCCAACTTCATTCTGAAGCTGTTCTGAGTTCATCTGAGCTCGGATTTGGTTTCGAGGAGTGCCGTTCTGGTTGGCATGAGTCAAAGGGTGTAAAAAATGAGTGTTCACATAACAGAGAACTCATTTCATCATCAATGGCTTCTGCCCATAACAAGGAGTTCCTAGATCTCATCGCTTCTTTATAAGTAGATGGATCGTCCTCTAAATGGTAAGTGACAAAATCCTCACCAAACATTTTGGGAACTCTCTCTCTTGTAGATACTCTTAAAGGTAGTGATTCATTAATTTGAGGAGTGTGAGAAGAATTAGGTGTAATTTCTATTAAAGGTTCTGAATTAATTTCTACAATGCTTGGTAAAGTCAATTCTTGATCTTTTAGAAATTTATCCTCAAAGAATACTGCATCCCTGGATTCTATAACCACATTGGTAGATAGATCCAAAAATCGATTAGCTATACTATCCTCTGCACTACCTAGGTATACACATGTGTTGGTCTTAGGTCCTACCTTTAGTCTCCTAGGGTCTGGTATCCTAATATAAGCGATACAGCTCCAAGTCTTTAAAGTATCATATCTACAATAATGTTTATGCCATAATTCATAAGGTATTGAATTTGTCTTAGAATGTGGCACTCTATTCAGAATGTGACATACAATCAAAGCTGCTTATCCCCAATAACAAGAAGGCATATCAGCTGTCAATCACATAGTGTTTAACATTTCAGTTAACGTCATGTTCTTACGTTCAACTATACCATTAGATTGAGGTGAGTAAGGAGCAGTAGTTTCAAGTATTATGCCATGAGAGTTACAAAATTCATTGAACTCTGTCAATTTGTATTATCCTCCTCTGTCACTCCTAAGTCTTTTAATTATCAAGTTTAATTGATTTTCAACACGATTCTTAAAAATTTTAAATGTATCAAATACTTCATCTTTAGATTTTAACAGATAAATATGACAAAATCTAGAAAAATCGTCTACAAATGTTACCAAATACTTTCGACCTCCTATAGTTGTGAAGTTTTTAAAATCACATAAGTCATAATGTATTAGTTCAAGAAGTTGTGTACTCCTAGAGACCGACTAAAAAGATTTTCTAGAAATTTTAATTTTAGCACACACTTCACATCTGTTAAATTTGATCAAAGTATCTAATGGTATATTATGAGTTTTAGCTAGTTTAGCCATTTTCTTATAGTTCACATGTCCTAATCGATTATGTAATATTTTTGGATCAACTAAATTTGAACTAACATAACTAGCTATTTCATTTGCTAAACTCAGTCTATACATACCACCTACCAAATCAGCACATCCAAAATAACAAAAATTAACAGATAAAGTTACTCTACCATTAGAAATTAAAGTGTTTAATCCAGCAATATCTAAAAGACTGATAGAAATTAAATTCTTTAAGATAGATGGAACTATTTTAACATTTTTTAGAGTTAGAATTTTACCTGAAAAGAGCCATATATTTGTTGTACCAATGTGAGTCACTATTTCTTTGTCTCCACTAGCCACAACGATAGTCTCGTTGACTTCAGTAGCATCATCAAATTGTATTTTGTTCTTACAAACATAGTATGTGGTTCATGTATCTAACCACCATTTTGGAGAAATACTAGCCTTTCCACTTTTTTCGATTATAGCAATAAAATTCTGAGGCTCAGTATTATGTACTATCATATTTGTTTCTTTATTTGGTGTGTTAGATTTAGTTTTTAGAGGAACCCTACATTCTGTAATGAAATGACCCCATCTCCCATAGTTATGACACTTGTCTCTTTTCTTCTTAGAAATGGTCTTTTTAGCCTTCAACTTGAGGGGTTCATTTTTTATCGACTTGAATCTCCTAGAAATTTTTTTGGAATGTATGACTGTGTTAGCAGCCGACTGCTGTTGTCTGACTATTTTCAAGTTATTTCTAACTCTGTTCTCATCTTCGATTCTGATGAATCGTTTGAGATTATCTAGTCTCACTTGCACCTTTTTTCTATACATTTCAGTTTTAAAAGTATGTCATGTAGAAGGTAGTTTGTAAATTATTGCCCCAACTAAGAAGGCATCATAGATGATGATCTTTTCATTATTTAATTTATATCTCAGATTTTCTAGGTCAATTACTTGAGAAGTGATTTCCATATTTTCATTAAATTTAAAATCCATGAATTGAACAACTAGGTGTGTTTTAGACAATTCCTCCTCTTTTTTAAATTGAGCGTCTAAATTTTCCCAGATTTCTTTAGCAGTGTTGTATTTACTAAAATCTTCTATCAGTCGATCAAAAAAATAATTCAATAAATAGTCCTTACAAAAGTCATCGTCCTTGTTTCATTGATGTTCATCAATGTCCTCCATCGTATCAGTAAATATACTTAAAATAGTATAGAATATATTTTCATATTTCAGTTCAAATTGAATTTTTCGCTTTCAGAAATTAAATTCAGATTCACTAAAAAATTTTAGTTTGACCATTTCAATTGGAATATGTTTATCCATTCTTCTATATATTTAAATAGACAATTAAATAGCAAAAATTATATAAAAGAAAAGTTGGAACAAATGAATTTGAATCAAACCAATTGAATCAAATTAATGATTGAATCAAACCAATGATTTGTATCGAACCGACAATTTAACTAAATCAGCGATTCAAACCAAACCAGTTTTAAACCTTCTATGCTTCACCGATCTCTGTTGCTGGGCTTCGATGGGATCTTTTCCTTTTTTATTATTATTATTGTTATTTAATTAATCAAACTAAAACTTGAATTAAGAACAACAAACTTGATTATTTAAATCAAACTATAACTTGAATCAAGAATAATAAATTTGAATTCAAATTAGAACAAAAAACTTGAATGCTTGAAATCAAAATTAGAAAACTTTCAAAATTTTGAATTTAAAATCAGACAAAAATAATATTTCAAGATTGTTAGGGTTTTAGATCAAGTAATATGCGATTGCTTGAAATATTACACTATAAGTATCTAATTTGAAATACCTAGTATGCTGCCCCTAACTAGCATATATATAAGATTACACTAGAATTAAATCAGTTAATGGACTACTCATTATAAAAATTTATTATCTATTATGATTTATATTACAACATATATATATATATATATATATATATATATATATATAACATCATGGACGTGATGTAAGCTTTTTCTGGTGGTTTGTATTTGTTAAGTGTGTTTCATGAAACATATGATTAAGATGCAGTTTGCAACAGGAGTTCATAATTCAATAATATGGAAATTCTTGATCAAATTTTAAGAAATTTTCTTTGTTCATTCTTAATAATTTAATCACCAAGTTCTTTGGCATTTTATACCAATAAAGATTTGTGTACTCTTTTGAATTCTTTACTGTTCATTAAACATGAAAATTTAGACAATTTTTTTTTCTCCTCTCAGTATATACCCCAAGCCATTATGGGTGTGTATAAATTATATATTTCATGCATTTGCATAATTTATGCAGATTATTAGTTGAGGAGCTAAACTTATTATTATTCATCTGGATTGATCGCTAATATATATTAAATAAAAATTAAAATTAAAGTTATTTCATCCGTATTAAATAATTTTTAAAAAATTAAATTTATAAAAAAAAATTTCATTAATTTTTTCACGTCATTATATTTTTAAATCTCAATTATAATTTTATATAAACTAATAAATATTATATAATATACTTTTATTATTTTTTAGTTGGCCCATATATGTTTTTTATACTACTATTCAAAATTATAAAAATATAATATCTAATAATAATAATAATTTGTGTATATTGAATTATTATAAGAAAATATAAGTTAAATAAATAAATTATTATTTATCTCTAAAATTTGACCTAATTAATTAATGTCTATATTTTTTTGACAAATAGACTAAAAACTCATTAAATTTTAATTCTGTCAATATATTTAATTATTTCATCAATTTTTTTTACCTATTTAATTTAAAAATTAAAATAATTAATTAATTAATACCTAAATTACCCCTCTCTCGTTTTCCACCATCTTCAATCCACGAATCTTCAATCAAGGATTAACAAAATCATGCTCAAATTAGAATTCGAAGACACCTTCCCACTGTCACTCCATTTGCTCTTTCCGATCATAGCTTGCTTGACCACCAGATTTCTCTTATCTCACGAGTTTCACCATGATTCGCTGCCAACGTCGCTCACCTATAGCTGCAATTCTAGTCATCCAGTTGGGTCCGCAACCTGCGCGGTGTTGTTGCCGCTGTGTTTCTAATATTTAAATATAAAACCATATAATATGAAAGTATATATTAGCTTTTCTTCCATTTTCTTTTGTCCAATTTTTTAATGAAATTAATTAATTTGTTGATAAGAACATTGAAATTCAATTAAAATTTTTTTGTTTGGTTAGTGAGAAAATGAAGAAAAAGCAATTAGTTTTTTCAAATTATTTTAGTTATTTTATATAAAATCTAATGAAAAATTACAGAAAACAAACAGAATCACTAAAGTGTTAAAAGGAAATAGAAAAAAAAAAGGATAAATTAATTAATTAATTTAATCAAATATTATTATCGAAATAATAATTTATTCTAAATAAATATGAATAAATTCCGCGCAATAATTGTAATCCTCTATTAATCTATATTTATATTATATATAAAAAAATTTTAATAATAAAAGGTATAACTTTTGAGTTATCTATTAAAAACATAATTTTTAATATAAAAAGATACAAAGAACTTAATTAATTTAGCATAAATTTCAATTAAAATTATTATTTTTTATCATAATCACACAAAATCTATTAAAAAATATGAAACATCCTATAGAAGTCATATATAATTTTAATTATATTTAATTAATATTTTAATAAATAATTGTAATAAATATTTTTTCTTATATTAATATTTATTTTATAATATCAAACTTTCATTTTCAATATGATATTTTTTTATAGATTTTATTTTTTATTAATTTTAATTTAATTTATATGTTTAATTACTTAATTTTATATTTATAAATTTTTTAATTTTTTATTACAAAGATTTTTTTAATAAAATATTTAAGTTCGACCATGATAAGTACCATTATTTTCTTCTATAGGTTTATTTTATATTGTCAATTTTTTAATCATAATCATATTGAGACTCTTAATTTATAATAATTTTAATTAACTGAAAGAAGTGACTGTTTGTTTTGAATCTATATTTTATTTATCTCATTAGACAATTATATTAAGACACTTCAAACTTTAATGTATAATATAATATATTTGTTTTATTTTACTTTAAAATTAATATATATTAAATATATTATATATTTGTTAATTTTAGAGTTTAATATTTTAAAATTTAATGTTAATTATTAAAAATTATGTATTCTAAATTTATTCAAATAACTTATAGAATTTACTAATTAGAATATAAATATAAAAAAAATTAAAAAGAAATTACAACAAAGAATTGCTTTATAAATTATCAATGAAGTTTTTTTAGAAATAATAT
This sequence comes from Aleurites moluccanus, assembly GCA_948193065.1. Classification (NCBI taxonomy): domain Eukaryota; kingdom Viridiplantae; phylum Streptophyta; class Magnoliopsida; order Malpighiales; family Euphorbiaceae; genus Aleurites; species Aleurites moluccanus. The sequence continues at coordinate 11,880 of CANXYC010419608.1, read as the reverse complement.
CAATAGGTTTTTAGAACCCATGACTCAACAAGAACAACTAATAGAAACTTTATAAATTAATTAAATTATATAATTTATTGAAAAAAAAAATCAAAATAAAAAATTGACAACTTAAAATGGCTGGTGTAAACGGCACCGTTGGCTGAGAATCTTTTTCCTTAAGCAGCCCATTTAGCTCAATAGTCCATGGGCTAGGTTGATTATGAGCTCTGTGAACTCCTCCAATTGATTATCTTAATTTACATCCCTCCAAATCCAAGTTCTAAGTAAATAAAACAAAATAGCCCATAAAATAAAGTAAGCCCATTTAGCCCAACTATGAAATTAGAGTTATGGAGAAATCCAGTAGTAGAAATAGTGATAGCACCAATGAATTGAAAGTTCTAGGTAGATACATATCATTGGGATCAGCTGCTATATATATTTGTGTTGCTTGCAAAGGAACATCTCATAGTTGCTTTCCTTAGGACCTCCAAAGGGTGAATTTACTACTAATAAAAGCTTTTTCTTTTTTCAAGAGATATTATCTACAATGCACATGTTACAAGTATGTTAAGTAAGAAACTGACAATAACACACTGAGAGGATGTCTGATTAGCTTTTAATAATCTCTTAATAAAATAATTTTTTAATTGATAAGAGATTGTAATTATTTAGTAAAAATATTATAGTCTCTTAATAGCTCTTAATAGATCATACTTATCCTAGAATCTGAAAGATTAAGAGGTATTCAGTTTTAAATTATTCATACCTCTAAACTGTTCAGACTATTAAATGTGAAATTGATAATTTGAAATTTTTAAAAATTATTCATCAGATTCATATTTTTATTTATTTTTTATTTTTATAAATTGAAGCTTATGATGTCGCCACCACAATCAATTTATAAATTATAACAACCAAAATAAACTAAAAAAAAAAATTAGAACTAAAAAAAGCTAGTAGTAGCCTTATTATTTTACTTTTTCGTTTATTTTAATAAATACAAATATTCTCTTTGTAGGTTTGTTAGAATTGTTTTTTTTTTTTGTGTTTATGTTATTTTTATTCTCTTTAATGAAAGTTATTGATCATTTATTTGTATTTTATGAAGTATTTGTTCTTCAATTTTAGAGTTATTATTATCCTTATATGAATTTTGCTTAAATACGAGTTTCTCATATTTAGTTGGTCTCAAATCCGAATAAAGGAGGATAGTTGTGGTAAGTAACAGCTATCGTAAAATTTTATTATATCTCATAATTATGGATTCAACTGATATAAATATTGGGACATTCCCAACTTACAATGTGCTGGTCAGAGCCTGGGCATTCTGAGAAATAAGCAAGGATGTAAGGCATTCCTCGAAAGAGATGCATCATGTTGGTGTCTAGATGTGGTGCTAAATTAGCAAGGATTCACACATCATGGACAAGTGTGGATAAAGAAGTTAGTCCATATATCAATTTATAAATGTATTTATAGGAAATAAGATAAGAAAAAGCAGGATGAAAAGAGAATCAGAGCTGGGATTTAAAATATTAGGTCTCTTATAGACAAGTTGATGGAACTTGTCTGTATTATGGAGAGGAAAAAAGTTAACGTAACTTGTATCCAAGAGACTAAATGGGCAGGAAAAAAATAAAGAAGTGGATAATATAAGCTACAAATTGTGGTATATAAGAAAAGAGAGAAACAAGAATAGAGTGGGTATCATTTTGGATAAGACATTAAAAGAGGCAATGGTATTAGTGAGAAAAGTAGGGGGATAGGATTATTCTTGTTAAGCTAGTTGTTAAAGAAGAAGTGATGAATGTATTTAGTGTTTATGCTATACAAATTATATTAGATAGTGTGAGCAAGGAAAAATTTTATAAGGATATGGACAATCTTATATAAAACATATCAAATGAAGAGAATATTTTTATTAGTGAAAACCTAAATAGACATGTAAGAAGTGATCAATATAGTTATAAGAAGGTGCATGGAGATTTTGGATACAATATGAGAAATGAGAAGGAGACAAACATCATTGATTTTGTTATGACTTATAACCCAATCATAGCAAATACCCACTTTAGAAAAGGAAATTTCATCTAGTGATTTTCAAAAGTGGGTAAAATATAAGCTAAATTGACTTTCTTCTCATAATAAAAACAAATCGAGTACTATGCAAGGATTGCAAAGTGATCTCGTGAGAGGTTTTAACAAGTCAACATATGTTGGTAGTTTTAGATGTCAAAATTAGGAGAATGACAAGAAGGTGTATAAGAAATACAACATCTAAAATAAAGTGATGGAAATTAAAAGCGGTGAAACAAGTGATGTTTAAGAATGAACTTCTCAAGTCGGAAGCATGAAAATCTGATATGAAGGTCAATGCTATGTGGATAAGCATGACTTTAAAGATTAGGGAAATAGTTAGAAAAATTCTTGAAAAATTTAAATGACATGGCCCACCTTTAAAGGAGAGGTGGTGATGGAGCGAGAAAGTAAAAAAGGCAGTGAAGAGTAAAAGAGAATGATACAAGAGTCTACCAAAATATGATAATGGGGAGACTTATGAGTAATACAATAAAGCAAAAAAAAAAAAGAGACAAAAAAGTTCATAAGCCAAGCAAGAGCATGAACTTTTAAGAAGATATATGAGAAACTTGAAATGAAAAGGATATCTATAGTAAAGAAGAGAGAAATAAAATATCGAGATCTCAATAAGGTAATGTAATATCAAGGATAAAAAATGAAAATTTTTGGTGAAAGATAAGGATATTAAAGAAAGATCGATGAGTTACTTTGATGAACTTCTTAATGATGACCAAAGTGGTAACATTGTCGACTTAGACCATATGACTATAAAAAAAAATGTGACATTTACTAGAATGATTAGATTTTCGGAAGTCAAGAAAGCTTTGAAGATGATGAAAATTGGAAAGGCTTGTAGCTAGGGGTGAGCAAAAAACTGAGAAAATTGAAAACCAAATTGAACCAAACCTAGTTTAATCGGTTCGGTTCAATTCAAAATTTAGTTTAATTCGGTTAATTTTTTTGAAATTTCATTTAATTTGGTTTGGTTCAGTTTTCTTCGAAGAAAACTGAAATAACCGAACCGATCAAAATATATAAATAAATTTTTAATAATTTTATATTTCTTTTATTTAAAAAATAAAAAAATTAAATAACCAAATCGAAATATATTGGTTCGATTTAGTTCAGTTTGATCTGAAATTTTTTTTATTCAGTTCGGTTCAGTTTCTAAAAATTGTGGTTCGATTTATTCAATTTTTAGAAAGTTTGATTCGATTTAAACTGAACCGACCATTTGCCCACCCTTACTTATAACCCTGATGGAATACCTATTGAAGTATGAAAGTATATGAATGATGTAAAAATAGCTTGGCTGATTAGATTGTTTAACAAAATCCTAACTTCAAATAAGATGTCAGATGAATGGAGGAAAAACTTTTTAGTACATATTTTTAAAAGTGTTATACCCCTAATGATTTTGATGATGTTTATAAAACCTTCTTAATTTATTTTATGCTCTGTAATTGTATTATATGTTCTCTTTAAGTGCTTTTATCAGGAAAATAAGAGAGCAACGCTAAAAGCTTATCAAACATGTTTGAAATACATAACGCCCCTGAGAAACATGAAACAATCATTACGCTCAAAATCGCAAAAATTGATTAGAGACACAGAAAGCAAATTCAAGCCCATTACAATTATTCAAGCCTGTTACACATCAACATGTAATGCCCCTAATAGAATAGGAATGCTCATTATGATCTAACTTCTAAAAATGGTTAGAGACAGAAAAAATCAAGCCTGGTACAAATCATCAAGACCGTTATAAAATAATGCATAATGACTGTTACGCGGGCATAACGTCAGTTACGGACAGTTGACCTGTCACATCAGATAGATCTGTTTAAAAAAATATGGCCTTTGAAACCAATTTTTGAGAGAGATCTTGCATTAAATGCAACTAGAACTGTCACATTTATTATTTAAAGCTTGAAGACTATATATATGTGATCAATTGAAGTTGGAACAACTTTTGGAACACTTTTGGAAAGTCTAAAAAGACTATTTCATTGAATTTAGTTTCTCTACTCTGTTTTTCTATTGTATTTGAATACTTGTATTTTTAAACTCATTTATTTTGTGTTCAAAACTTGTAAAGCTATTTGTACTTCATCTTATGTCTTTCAAATAGCTTAGTTTGAGAGATAGAAACACTTGTAATTCTCTAAATATCAATTTGTATTTGATATTATGGGTGGTATTCTATTGTAAGGGAAAAATCCCGGATAACTATTTGTAAGGGCGAAATTCCGGATAAACTAAGTTGTAAAAGATTGGGTTGTGAATCCATTGGATAGTGGAACCTCAATATTGATTGAATATTGAGAGAAGTGGACATATGAGAAGTGATTGTGCTCCAAACCACTATAAATCGGCTGAGCATTATCTAAGCCATTCATCTCTTATTGTTTTAAATATTTGTTTAAGCATTAATATCACACAATATTATATTATAAATTTTTAAACTCCTATTCATCATCCTCTAGGAGTATTGCCATACTGAGATCACAAAAAGCAAGGGAGGTTTTTAGAGTTACTCAAACTACAAGACAATTAAGCTTATGAGTTATACTTTGAAAATTTGGAAAAAAATTATAAAACGTTACTTATGTGGTATTACATGTATCTCTGTCAACCACTTCGAGTTCATGTCAAGTCGATCAATAATGGAAGCAATCTTTCTCATTAGAAGTTTGATAGAGAAATAAAGAGATACGAGAAAAGATTTGCATATGGTTCCTATTGACTTGAAGAAGACTTACGATAGAGTCATAAGAGAAGTTTTATGTTGATTGTTAGAGCATAAGAGGATATCGATTAGGTACATTCAAGTTTTGAATATATATGTGTGTGTGTGTGTGTGTGTGAAGGAGTAATTATTAGTTTGTGCACAGTTGGAGGAGATTAAAGAGACTTTTCTATCTCGATTGTGTTGCATCAAGATTACGTAGTGAGTCCTTACCTCTTTGCTTTGGTTATGGATGAATTAACAAAGTATGTACAAGAGAATATCTTATGGTGTATGATATTTGCAGACGATATTGTACTGATAAATGAGATACAAGAGGGAGTTAATAAAAAGTTAGATTTGTGGAGGAACACTTTGGATTCCAAGGGTCTCATATTAAATAGAATCATAATGAAATACATGTATTATAAATTTAATGAAAACCAAAATAAGAATAATGAGAAAATTAGTTTGAATGAGTGACATTGTCCCAAAGTACCCATTTTAAATATTTATGCTTAATCCTTTACAAAATGGAGGAGAATGTCAGTCGTAGAATAAAAGGTGGGTGGTTGAAATAAAGACTTGTCACGGAAGAACATGATTCATTTAAAATTATTTATAGTTGTGCGACCAGATTTATTTAAAATTATAAAAGTCGAGTTGTGACATAATATAACCACTAAGTGAAGTGTTTTTATCGTTGTTATGCCAAGTCCTGATAAAATGATTATCTTTCTATTTATAAAAATTATCATTGTTCGAATGAGATGCAAGAACATGATTTACAATTCGTAAAAATTTTATATTTTATTTATTATATTATGTAATTTTTTTATTAATATATAAATCACACATAGATTGAATAGAAGATGGTGAATGAACTTATATATAATTAAACTCTTCAAACTCAATAACTAGTTTTTGAAGTTGACACTCCCAAAACTATATTAGCTCCCAACATTTATAAGATAGTATCAGAGTGAAAAATAATTAATGTACCTATTCTTGTTCTATCATAATAAGGACTGAGATTTCAATTTCACTCCGTGATGATTTTTTTCAATTATTTTTTTTTTAGTGATGGACTTTCAAATTTATTTTTTCGTCCGTGTTAAATTTTCAATTTTGCCCCACAATGAGTTTATTTTAATTGTTTTTCGTCCGAGCTTTTAATTATATGAACTAAATTTTCATCATAAATTTATAAGTATCCAACTAAATATAATAAAAATTTATCTTCATCAAATTATCACTTGAGAAGAATACTAATATATAAATTTTATATTAATTGAATACAAGATATTAAATGAATTTATATATAATTAGATCTATAATTCAAACAACTGGCTTTTTGAATTTGATACTTTCAATATTATATAAATTGTTAATATTTTAAAGAATTTTCAAGAGAAAATTATTTCCTCCATCTATAAAAATTACAAGAAGCAAAATCAGAGCATGCACCAGTGGATAGGGGCCACTGGCCAATCAAACCCACTGAACGAAAACTTTAGTTCAAAGAATTCGGCACGCTTATTTCGATGTCAAAACATCAATCATCAAAACCACCCAAGAAAATTACATATTTCTGGACGGTGAAAGTCGGCAAACTTGTCATTTGCAAATTTAGCCTAATGCAAACTCGAGAAAAAATCAAAAAATTTAATTTGTGTGGGATTTAATAAAAAATTTTAAAAATTAAAATTTATGTATTAAATAACATAAATAGAAAAAAAATTTAATTATCAAATTATTTAAATTACATAATTAAATACATTAGGTAAATTTTTTAAGCAATAAATAGATAAATATTATTAAACATTTTTAAAATAGAAAAGTATGTTATTAAATACCATTTCCATTAATTTTCTTTTATTATTTTGCCAAGAAATAGTATATTACAAAAAATTATTACGTATACCAAACTCCATATAAAAAAAATGGCATGTTCCAGCTCAAGGTTAGGTGAAGATGAATGTGGATGCGGCTGTATTTTCACAGTTTAATAAGGTGGGATTGGGAGGGACCACACTGGTAGAGTGTTGTTTGCTAAATTCATATCTATTCCAGGGATTATGGCTCCAAAGATTGCTGAAGGTCTTAGTTTTCTTGAGGCCCTGAGTTGGTTAAAAGATCTTCAAATAGGTCCTGTGGTTATGGAAACTGGAAACTGATGCGTTGCTGTTAGTGAACGCTTTGCAGAATTCATCTTCTAACTTGTCCATTTGGGATGCTGATAGAAGATTGCAAGGTGTTATTATAAAGTTTAGAGAATGTGAGGCCTGCATATGTTAGAAGAGAGGCAAATACAGCAGCTTATTTGCTTGCTAGGTTTGCCATTAATATTGAGAATGCAGTTGAGTGGCACCATGTCGCCCCTGCATTTCTTGCAGATGTAATTGTCTCTGATATGCAATAAACTCATTATTTCTCTTAAAAAAAATTCCGAACCGAGACTTTCCAAATCTCACCATTAGAACAAAGCTTATTTGGCAACCTTCATTACTCTATTCATGATATAATGGATAAAATTAATAAGCCCTTTTGAAAAGTTGCATTTTATCTAATAAGAAGTGTACTAACATAAGAACCTCATACATATGTAGGACTTAAAATTTTAGAGGCAAGCCAAATAATGCTCTAAGCCTTTAACTCTAGTTTCCACTAAAACATTTCTTTATTTTTTATTTTGAAAATTTATTCAAATTAACAATAATAAAAACAAGGGAAATTTTAGTAATTAATTAATTATGAAAGTTGCATATCTAAATATAACTTAAGAGTGTCCAAAAAATACTAGTTAAAAATAATTATTCCAAATAAAATATTAATATAAAATAATTATGTTAGAAAAATATGAATAAATTAATATAAAAAATGAACTGAATGAGAAAAAAGATAATATATTAATAGAATTATATTTCGTTATAATAATTATTATTCTAAATGATAAGTAAAAATTCTTATTTTTTATTTATTTATTTTATTTTTAAATTTATTTATTTAATATTATCTGAATTTTTAATTTTTAACGTGTACTCGAAAATGATATATAAATATAATCTAAATAATCATTAATTTTTAGATTTCCTTCTTAATACTAAAAATATAAAAATTAACTATGGAAGTAAATTAATTTTAACTCCTAATAATAAAAACATTTAGGTATTGTAGAATATGTCCTAATCAAAGACCTCATCACAGGAATAATATATATATATATATATATATATATATATATAGTTAAAGTAAATGGCCTTAATGCAATGGGCGGTTGCTTAGCACACCATTGCTCTTTTGTTTAAGCTAGAACAGTTTGTCTATACGACAAGTGCTATCCATGTACAAAAAATATATGTATACTTTTTCTATGTTCTTATGTCACAGGCACACAGCCTAACCTCTGATTATTATTTTTTTTTTTAATAAAAAAAAAAAGAAAAAAGAAAGAAAATGACACATTAAATTAGTACCAAAAATAATTGTCACTAGCTAGCCGCTACTCCTTTATATAAAATAAATTGAGGTTTCGACTTTTATATATATATAATAGTGTTATTAATAATGAAAATAATGAATAAAGGTTTGATTAGGTGATCAATTTGTAAGTTTCTTGAGTTTATTACGTAAGTATAAATAATATTTTAATAATTAGTTCTTAATTATTTTTTAAATTTTATAAATAAAATATAACACATAAAAATGAATTAAAAAATAAATGTAATAATAATTTTTTTTTTTGTAAAAGCAATATAATAAAAGTAATATAATAAAAATATATAATCAACTATAAGCTCATACAAAAACATTTTAAAATTAAAATTTTAAAATCAACATATAGTAGATATCAGCTATTAATAATTTTAATTTACCAAACGGATTAAATTAATTATTGAAAGCTAAAAAATTATTAGTTAAGTCCCAATAACCAAATTAAATTAACACTCAATATATATATAATTTGAATCTTTTATCTTATTTGATATTTCATGTTCTATCTTATATTTTTTATGTATCACTTCACTTATAAAAAAAATATTAATTATTAAAATATTAAAAAAAAATAATATAACATATAAAAAATCGCTTGAAACAAAAAATAAGATATCAAATGAGACAGAGATCTGTATTACTATAATCATTAAATTAATTATAGATAGATCTTATAATCAAAATACACAGGGAGGATTAACCACATAGTACACTAGAACTTCCATTAATGTAATAATAATAGAAAAAATATACTTGAGTTTATTTTAATTATTTTAAATCAAAATTACACTAAAGTATCTTCATATCTAATTTAAGGGACGTCCCTTGTAATTAATGCCTTGGTCCCCTTAGCTTCTCCACTTGTATATGGGCAACAACAACCTTTTCAACAATGACCATATATATGCTTTAAGATAGAAAGGCAAAATGTCTATGCTAACTGTGACCTAAAAAATTCCTTTGCCAGAACAAAAGATTCTCAAAATAACATATAATGCATAAATTTTATTTTTTATTTTTCTCTTTTTTAAATATTATCTTCACAACTCAATACAACTATATGATTTTGAAATTATTAAGGTAATAATTTTAAGTATATTACTTTGATTCATAATAATTTATTTTCCATTTATTAATTAGATTATTTTAATAGTTTATATCACCATATCATATTCAAGTTCATTATATTTAATTAATCTAATTTTGAATCGAAAAAATTGATAAAAATAATAAAATTCTCTTAATATTTTTTTTTCAAGATTCAAACTTAAAATTTTATTAAAAAAATAAATTACATATCATAATTGTATTGCATAATTAATAATTAGCAAGGCTATATCTTAAACTTCTATAATTCTATCACGAAAAATAAGAAAGAGTAAGATAATAATTTCCCACTAATCTTGCAATTATCAACCAACCCCAACATGCCAGCTTAACAATTCTGTGGTCCTTTATAAATGGATAATCATTGACTTCTAACACAGACAAAAATTAAACAACAGAAGGGATAAGCTATAGATGTCATGCCAATCCTTCCAATAACTTATTGCTTTTTTTTTGGGGGGGGTAAATTTCTTTTGCTGCTAATTTATGTGGCATGAAAGTTCTCCACTGATACTGTGCAAATTTTTCTTAGTGATAACAGTTAATTTTTAGGTAATTGTCATATAGTTAAATAATTATTTTTTATAAAATCTTTAATTCAAATTTTTATAAAACAACTATATTTATTTAAACAAAAAAAAAAAATTATAGCAATTGTAAAAAAAAAAAAAAAAAAAATGCATTCAACATTTTATTGACCAGAAGTGAAATTTGGATCCAACTTGAATGGTAGCAGTACAAGTGAGAACAGTTCACTGGCAAATATTTTCGGGAAAACGTTTCACAAGATTTGCAGGCACAATCTGTTAGTTTTGAAAGCACTAACGTGGCAAAAACTTTGTGGTACTAGTACGATCCAATCTCTGTTATCCACGTGTCCTACAAATAAGCACGATGCACATGTGACACGCTGTAGCAGATTGTACAGCAGAGAAAAGCAGGCAGTCAAACTCAATTAGGAGAGAAATTATTAGAAATAAAGCTAATTTCTCTTTATTTCAATCAGACAAATTTATTTAAAAAAATAAAAAAAAAAATCCTTTCATTATATCTAATATATTTTTTAATTTGAAATACTTTCATTATTTTTATTTTGAAAATTGTCATTTATATTTGAAAAAATAAGAAATTTTTGCTATTTTCATGAGTATAATTTAAATTTCAATGTATTAAATTATATAAATGACTACATAATCAACTAGAGTAAAAAATTTAATTTTATTCTCTTCAATATTTATTTATTTTTTCAAAATAAATCATATAAAATGAATTTTCTTCATTTCTTATAAAGGTATTAGTTATAATCTTTTAATTTTAAGTATAAATCTCAATTTTTCTTAAATTTAAAATATTATTAGCTTATCACAATTGTACATAGTTATTTAAAGTGAGAGATTATATTATTAATTTAATTAACTTATTAAAATTATAATAAATTTTAATTTTTTTAGTAAAATCATTCAGTATTTAATAGTCATTATTTTCGATTGATTCATATTTAAATTAAATGAGAGATCTTTTTTCTTTATTTATAAGGTTTAAATTTGAAATTTTATTTAAAAGTAAAAAGTTTCTAACTGCTGGACTAAAAAAAAGATAGATATAAATTTCTAAATTTTTACTACATGAAAAAACTTTAAATCACATGTTCAATTTTCTGCCAATTACATCAAAAGAAAATTGGTCCAAATTTACCAAATTTCTAAAGAAAAAATCACTTTTCTAATTCTCTTCGCTTCACTTGTGGTCTCTACTTCTCCAATCCCTCCATTATTGAAAGATGGATGGTGGTTTCGTCAACATCAATTCAATTATAGTAGCATGTGGCCACTCTTTGTGCCGACTATGAATCACGATATACAATTCTATGTCGTTTTAACCAAACATCTCTTAGGCAATTTAGTCTCTATAAATAAAATAGAATTTCCTTTTCATTTATAACAATTAGATAATTATTGGATCAACTTAATTATATCCTTACTGAGTGTGTATTTTCTATTTGAATAAGTTTAAGGATGAATATCCATATTTGACTTATACATTCAACAATTATTTATGAAAAATTTTAATTAGATAGGTTTTTTGAAATTTTGTACCCAATATATTTATTATTTTGTTTAATATAAAGATATTAAAATCATTTAATATATATATATAATTTTCACGTTAAACTTAGACATATATATTAAGAAATTTTTTAGATAAATTTAATCTATTACGTCAGATTATAAATTAATAATAATTTAATATTCAGTCAATCACAATTTATAAAAAATATATAATAATTAATTACTTAAATTATAAAATATATATTATAATTAATATGTCAATATATTAAATTATCGGTTAGTTTAATGAAATATATATATATATATATATATATATATATATATATATATATATATATATATATATATATATATATATATATATATATATATAGTGTATATGAATTTATTTATAGTATAATGTTTGGGTGGTGTTTA
>CANXYC010419468.1:0-11721 GCA_948193065.1 Aleurites moluccanus | reverse complement strand
AATCTAATTAAGGAGAATGTCAAGATTGGATGATTGCCTATTGATGAAATCTTAACCCTGATTTTTACAAATCATATTTTCTCTTTCAAGTTTATTATCTTACTTTTATTTTTACATTGTTTGCTAAATATTCAACCAACCTTATTATTTTCTAAATAATAGCAATAATTAGGAGTGATTCGTTGATATCCCCTTCCTCGTGGGAACGATACTTACTCATCACTATTACTTGCCACGCGACCTGTATACTTGCAGTACCGCAAAGTCGCAACACTGATAAAGGGTGTATTATATTACTATCTTATGTAGATGATATGATAATAACTGGAGATGATTTGTAGGGTATCAGTGAACTCAAGTTGTTTCTTAGGAAGCAGTTTGAAATGAAAGATCTTGGCCATCTGAGTTATTTTCTTAGTCTTGAGGTCTCATCGGACTCAACGGGCTATTATCTATCTCAAGCAAAATATTTCACAGATCTTATTTCTCGTGCTGGTATCACAGATGAGAAAATAATTAGTACTTTACTTAGTGATGACACCCTTTGTAGCCAATTAGTAGACAGTTTTGTGTACCTTAATATTACTCGTCCAGACATTGCTTATGCGATTCATGTTGTCAGTCAGTTTATTATGTTCCTCGTATGGCTAACTTTGTTGTTGTTCTTCGCATTCTTCGTTATCTAAAAGGTACTTTGTTTTATGTTTTACATTTTCTAGTTCATCTTCACTAGAATTGAAAGCATATTATGATGTTGACTGGGCTGTGGATCCCACTGATCGACGTTCTACTATTGGTTATTATTTCTTTCTTGGTGACTCTCTCATCTCTTGGCGAAGTAAAAAATAATCTATTGCATCTAGATATAGCACTGAAATTGAGTACCAAGCATTTGCTGACTCTACCTTTGAACTCATTTGGCTTTGTTGGTTGCTTCGTTATATGGGTATTCATCATTTGTCTCCTATCCCCTTACATTATGACAATTGTACTACTATCCAAATTGCTCATAATAATGTGTTTCGTGAGCGCACTAAATACATTGAGAATAATTGTCATTTTGTAAGGCATCATGTTCTTCAAAATACTATTAAGCTTATTTTAGTCTCATCTCTTAATCAAACTATTGACATGTACACCAAAGCACATCCGCCTCAATGTTTTCATGATCTTATTGGCAAACTTCATATGGTTGTTTCCTTACCACCTTCAGTTTGAGAGGGGATGTTAATGTACAAATATTTAAGTATTAATGTATAGATTCATACCTTGATCTTAGTCTTCTTTCATACCTAGAATTATTCTATTTTCTAGTTAGGATTATTTTTCCTTCCTATTTTGTACATCTTGATCTATATAAATAGATACTCAATCTATGTACAAAACACACATTAATATAATATTTTCTCATTTTCTCTCATACATTATCAGATCATATTTTTTTATTCATTTTAATTAATTTGTATTCAATTGATATTTTTTTTTTGGTTTAATTTGTTTAATTTATATTGAATTAATTATAAAATTGATAAAATATAATAAATTTTTAGTTGATTAAATATATATTTATTAAATTATAAATATTTTTTAAATTAATAAATTATTAATTTATCGATTAATTAATATTTTTTTTAATTAATAGAATTTATGAGTATAATTTTACTGTAATAGTGGCATTATGAAGAGAAATTTAAATGTAAATTACTTTCATTTAAAATGACATGCCTCTTTTTTTTTTCAATGAAACATTAAAAGACATTGTATCAATTAAATCAATTAGATAGAAAAATATAGAAAAATAATTTAATAGATAAGAATATCCATTTTAACTAATAAGTCAAAGTGTGTCATAATTGTTTTACACACTCCTCCAAATTGCTCAACAATTTGTTCAATATGTTAAATTTGTCAAAGTTTAAGGGTTAAATAGATTACATTATCAGTTGGAGGGACATACTAATATTTGAATACTAACTTATAATAGTTCTTCAACCTTTAAAATAACTATCGATTGGAGTACTAGTGGAGACATATAAGTTTATTTTGATGCTTTGTATGTTTTTAATAATTCTATTAATCTGAAATCCTCTGAATTTTTTGACTTTTTATATTATATTATATTTTTTAAAAATAAATTATTATATTTTGAATTTTTAAAATTATTCATATTCTTTCCTTTTAATAAAAATTATCCATTTGAGCTTTCTTTTTCTTTTTCTTAATAGCATCTGATATGAATTAAATATAAATTAAAAAATATAAGTAATAACTCTAATTAAATATTGGGATGGGACCTACTTAATTTATATTTGAATAATTTATTATTTAGTCTATTAAATTTGACCAAATTAATAAGTTTATTTTTATTTTTTGAGAAATGAAAAAAAATATTTATCGCATTTGTTTCCATCAGCAAAATAATCTTTCCTTTTAAATAACTAAAAGTTTCATTTAAGTGAATAAAAAAATCAAAATATACTTCCATATACTATAAATAAAAATTCAAATTAAATATTTATTTTAAAAATTTTTCCAATAATTTTTCTAAAATATTGAAAAATTATACAATATATTTTAAATAATAAAAATATATTTTTATTATAAATAACAAAAAATTCTACACTGTAAAAAAAATAACATTTCATTTTGATTATTTTGAAATACATATATAACTTTTTTACTAATATATATTTTTATATTATTAGATACATAAAATATTTTTTAAAATTTTTAAACCAAAAATTGAGTTTCATTAAACTAAAAAAAAATTATTTTAATGATGTAACAAAATTAATTTTTGGATATAAATAGATAAATTGAAAAATTCACTAATCAATTTAAATTTTTTTCTTATAATCTAAGGATATTTTAGTACTTTTATCATTACATGTATCATGCTAAAAAATTGCTTTGACTGACAATAAAGAACTATTTTATTAATAAAAATAAATATAATAAACTATTTAATTAATTTCTAAAAAAAGGAATGAACATCTAATTAAATTAAATCTCATATATTAAATAATAAATTATCATTTATATTGTAATTTATATCAGATATTATTAGGAGAAAAAGAGCGCTCAAAATAGTAATTTTTATCAAAATGTATAATTGTGAATAATTTTAGAAATTTAAAGTATAATAATTTATTTTTAAATGATTAAGTAAAATTATGAAAGTAGAAAAGTTCATGAAATTTTAAGCAAATAAATCATCTTAATTCTCTCTCTCTCTATATATATTTATTTATTTGAGCATAAAAGTCATGAGAGAGAATGTGATAAGAGGGATTGGCACTTAGGGCTGGGGACGGAACTCAAGAATTTTGAACCGATTTAAAATTAAAATAAAAAATAATCGAAATTTTTTTTTTCTAAACTCGTAAAATAATTGAATCGAATTAAAACCAAATTAATATAACGGGACGGTATCAGGAATGCTTTGATATCTGTACAGAAAATTAAACTGAACAAAATTATACCCGAATTTAACTGAATTTTTGAATATCCAAATCGATTAACTAATTTATATATATTTATATAATTATAAATTTATTATAAATTTATAATATATGACCTATATACTATTACTTATATATATATATATATATATATATATATATATATATATATATATATATTTATTTATTTATATAATTATATATTTGTATTATTTTTATATGTATTATAAAATTATATTTAAATTCTCGAATCTCATAATCAAATCTTTGAATTGAATTAAACTGAAATATTTAAATAATTGAACCGAATAAAAAATCTTCAAATTCTTAAACCGTATCATATCAAACTTTTGGGATAATTTAGTATGGATATTTTCTCAATTCGATTTAGGACCAAAGATTTTATTTTTGAATCCTTGAAATTTTAGTTTGGTTTGAAAATTTTCAAATTTTCAAAAAGTTTCGAACTGTGCACATCCCTATTGGCACTTAATAGTTTAGATTTAAGTCTCATTTGATTTAACTATTCGTAATAGCTTAATGATTATTAATAATAAATATTAATATTTATTTTTTTATTTAAATATTATTTTTAAAAAATAATTTAATTTTTTTACTTAAAAAATAGAAATTTTTATAAATAATTATTTTTTGACTACCTAATAATTATTTAATAACTAATGACTATTAGTAACTAAATATATATGATATAACTATTAAAAATAAAAAAATTAATTACTGTATCAAAATTTTTTATCAAATACCCACTTAAAAGCTGAAATTATTAGATCTAATTGTTCAAATTCTAGCTATTAAATATTGGGACATAATTAAGAAACAAAAAAGGATAGTAAGACTTAATGCATGTTTAGATTACCTATTAGTAGTTAACAATTAGCATTTAGACTTTTAAGTGTTAATTTGCAATATTTAATAAAAATAAAAATTGAAGAGTTTAATCTCAACTTTTGATCATTTTAAAATTAAAACATCTAAAAATTGGAATTTATAATTAAAATTTCTAATTATTATTCCTGAATTGAACTATATAATATTAAAATATTTGATTGGTGAATGGTGTTCTGCGTGCCTAAGACTCTGCAATGACAATAACCTATATAATTAACTAATGGATCCAAACACATATAAACAAATCCGAACCGTTGACTGAGTCACCCAATAGAGACAAGTGGGCCCAAACAAAATAGAGAAACTGAGTGGTGGTAGTGGACAAGAAAGTGGGAATTGGACCACTGCTGAGAGAGGGCGACAAGGGCTTGCCCACGGAGGAAGGTGGAGTGGGCCGGTGGCACACGTGAAGGAGGTGTGGTGGTTGGGCCCGCCATTATGTGGATCCCACTTTTTTAAGTGACACCTACTGCACATGCATTTTCACATGCAAGCCGACATCTTTTTTATATATATCTCCATTACACGATAAAAACATCTTTTTCTTTTTCTTTTTTTAATAATAATAATTATATATAACTTTATATATTTGCAATATTTAACTTTTTAATAACAATATATGTCATAAAGTAATTAAACAAAACTATTGCCTAATTTAGCACAACTTATAAAAATAATTTTCATATGAAAAAAAATTATTGTTTTAAAAGTGATATTTTTAAAAGTAATTAACTGTATATTTATATTTGGTAAAATATATTTTAAAAACTGCTTATAAACTCGTAAGGATACTTTTATCTATTAAATTTTTAAAATTAGCTATGCGTTTAATCTATAAAATTCAACTATTTTAAAAAGTTTCAATTTATAACTTATTCAAATAGTTGAATTTTAGCTATCCAGATAATTATTTTTATTAATTTTGATATTTACCAAATACTATAAACTGAGCTAAAATCAACTTCCCACTCAAAAAAAACTGTTTTTTCTTCCTATAAACTGTACCAAACGGACACTATAATATTATTAAAATGAGATTTGATAGCAATTTATTCTAATTATTTATCATTAAATCCAAACTTATGTTAAAGTTAAAAAATTTTATATTAAAGAAATAATATTTGGTACTTATTATCTATTAATTTAAATTTTTTAGTTAATTTTAAAGTTTCTCAAGAGTCAACTGTATATTTTAATTTGTACTTTTTTGTTAATCATGTCATCATATATCCGTGTATTATTTATGTTTTAATAAAGAATATTAAAGCTTAATATAATATTTGAATATCATCATTTAATAATTTAATTTTTTTTATTGGAATTCAGATTTTTCATAACTTATTTAGCGTGTAATAATTTTATTTATTTGTGTTAGTCAGAGGTAAAATAAAAAAATAAAAAAATTATTGAGGGTCAAATTAATAAGAGAATAAAAATAAAAATTAACTTTTCTAATAATTTATGTTTCAAAAAATATTAACTAATTTTTTTGTATAAAAAATATTTTTTAATTAAATAAACTTTTACTAATCTTCCATATTTATAGAATAAAAATTAATTAAATAATTTTAATATTTGAAACTATCTATAAAAATTTAATTTTAGAAGACTAATTAAAAAATTAGACTAATTATATAGAGGTGTTATATAAACTTCTTAATGGGTTAGGGATAGGAATGATCTTAGTAGAAAATAAATCATTCACACTAAAATAATATATGAGATTTACATTCATTTATATTATTTATTTTAATATTAAAATTTTGTTAAATAAATAAAATAACAATTTTTTTTAATTACACTAACTCAAAATATTGTATATAATTTAAATATGATTGGTCATTTAATTTTGATATTTTAGCAAGTTATTCATGATAAGTTTGTCTGGAGGATATTTCATCCAATTTTCTTTCTTTGAATTTGGAACTTTCTCCATGATTAAATTTACAAAAATGTGTTGCTGAAACACATTAGGGGTTAGTTTAATTGGCATTACTATATCAAACAGTAACTTTTAAATGAAAAATAAATAAAATTTATCTGAGTCAATGAAAAATTGAAAATAGACATTTGTAATTTGATTTTGATTTATGGGTTTAATTGGTTCAAATTCCAAATATGAATAATTTCTAAAGTTAATGTAAATTCAGAATAATCAAATAACAAATTTGGCCCAAAATTTGCCTTTTCTAATAAAAATGACAATTCGAGGTTTTGTTTTATTTTCTGAGAAATATATTTTGCATTTTCGTATTTTCTGATAGTTGAAGTGGTAAAGAAAATTAGTTAATAAAAAATATTTCTAAATCAGAGGAAAAATTAAGTCAATTAAAAAAAAAAAATTAACTTTATTTTTTCAAAAGAGAAATTCATATTTTTAATTTTGACAAACTCATTATAATGAAAGATGACCAAAAGAAAACATATTAATTGATAAATTTTTATAATAAATAGATAATTAATTATAATTTTTATTCGAAATGAGTTACATTTACCAAAAAAAATACTAATTTTGATGCTCTACAGCACTCTATCTTTCTAGTTTTAATGAGATTTTTTCAACCTGCAAAATCACTTATTTTAAACAATTTTTAAATTATTTTAAGTTCGCACCTTTTTTTTTTTTTTTTTTTCGATTTGATTTGATTTGATTTAATTTTTTTATATTATTTTAAGATTTATAAAACATATATAAAACTCTATTTTATTATTTTAAGGCATATTTTAATTTTATTAATCAAATAATTATTCTAAATTTAAATTTTATTATTTTAAATGCTTTATAAGCAGCTTTAAAAGAAAAACATATAATTATATACTCTTTTTATTTTTTTATCGTTTAAAATTTTATACATATATTAAGATACTTATTAATTAGATTCAAAATAATTTATTTAATTTTATATCCTTAATCTTATCTTAAATTAAGTTATAGTATTCTAATTAAGTGCTATAAGAATAAAGTATGAAAAAATGAATAAATATTATTTTGAAAATTTAAAACAATAATTAAAAATTGAAATGAATGAATTTTTAAAATGGCTGATAAAAAAATGAAAGGAATAATTATTAATTCATTGATCATCTATAATCACCACTATTAATTATTGAAAACCATTAAATTTTATTATTTTTTATATATATTTTCTCATATTTAATAATAAATTAAAAAATATGGTTTTTTTTAGTTTAAATATTTTTACAAGTCTTATAAATTTATTTTTTTAATTTTTTACAATTAATTTCAATATTAAAACCAAAAATAGAAAGAATTTATTGACAAATTTTTTCTTAAAAAATATATTTACCAAATAAATTATTTTTGTTGAAACAAAATGGAGAGTAAAATAAGCTAAAATATCTCATTTTCTGTGAGATTTAAGCCTAATCCAATTAGGAAAACCCATAAATGATAAACCAATACGATTAATCTTATCTTTCGTTGACTTGATCTACAACACAATTTGTCTGTCTTTTTATGGAAGAGAATGCTTAATTTGGGACCTGAATTAGTGAATTTTAGCCAAAAATATAATTTTGGACATTAATTAAGTTTTGATATAGCCTGCATCTTAAATTTCTAATTTAAACAGACGCAATATACAACACGATTTTGAATAAAGGTGATCGCAAAAATTTTAGAAATGAAATACTCTATCACATATAAGGGAGAACATAAAAATTTTAAGCAGGAATATTATAAATTAAAAATTAAAAAATTAATTTTTAAAATAAAAAGATTATTTTATTAATTTTAATAAATTACAAGAATTAAATAGTAATTTATTTTAAAAAATAAAAAAAAATAAAAAAAAGAAAAGAAAGAATATATGATTAACTAAGAAAGTAAAAAATTAATTTTTTAAAATAAAATAATTATTTTATTAATTTTATAAATTTTTATATTAAAAAATTTTAATAATTAAAGGTGTCTCTTATCTAGAAATAAATCCGTCTATGATTATTAATAATTCATCATAATTAAATTGAAACAAACAAAAGAAAAAAGAAAATAGACCAATTAATTTCCCAATCAACCAAACAGAAAATTCAATGAACCAATGATACAATTCATTAAAAATCGAATAACTTGAAAGCTCACCAACCAAACGACAAAATTAAATCAATAAAAACCAAATTCAAATTACTGAGAAAGCATCGATATTTTGTATTAAGGTGGAGGTAGCTGTCCGCCTAGTGGTGTCGCTGCCGATAGCAATGGCCACCACAAGGTACTGTTTTCATCATTCTTGCTGGTAGTTACGGGTTTCAATTGCAGCTTATATTTCAGGCTTATCCGACCCAAGTTAAAAATTCAGGAAACCGATTGCATCAAAACTTAATTAAGGTCTTAAATTATATCTTTGATCAAAATTAAAGCCCTAAATTAAGCATTTTTCCTTTAAGATGCTATAAATTATTATTAAAATTTATTCTTTTAATTAATTTTTATATTAAAAAAAAGTAAAAAATATATAGAAATAAGTTTATTGCTCACTTTTTACAAATAATTTTAATTGGATTGTAAATTATCAATCACAAATTCATTACCTAAATTAAAAAAAAAAAAAAACAAAAAAATAACTTACTGCCTCTTCTTCTTTTCTCTCTCAAAGTTTTTTTTTTTTCCCTACCACCAGCTAAAAAAAATTGATGGTAGTCCCATTATTTCACTTTTTTTTTTTTAAGTTTTTATTTATTTTAATAAATAAAAATCTACTCTTTGTCGATTTGTAATATTTTGATAGTACATGAAAACCGGGTTGAAAAATACACTGCAATCCCTCATGTGCTCTATTTTACCTATTTAAAAATTTTTAAAAAATTTTTAAAAAATTATATTTTGATAATATTTGATATAATGAATTTATTGACATATTTTTTATGTTAAATAAAAATCATTTAGACAGGAAAAAATATATTAGAAATTTTATGTATTATATTTAACGGTCTAGATTTAGCGCATTTCTAATACATTTTTTCCTGTCCAAATGATTTTTATTTAGCATAAAAAATATATCAATAAATTCATTATATCAAATACTATCAAAACATAATTTTTTTAAAAAATTTATAAATTTTTTTTAATAAATAAAATAGAGCACATAGAAAATTACAGTGTAAAAATACACAGCAGCCTCGCCTCGATCGACCCATGAAAACCTCTCTATAGTCGTACTATTGGGACCATAAAAAATTTATAACAGTGAAGAGGTTATGATTTAATAGAACACATAGGTAACATGCAATATATTAATGTATATACACATTTGAAAAAAAGAAATAGATATGCATATAATATTGGAAATATGCAAAATCATTTCAAAAGTTAAATTTTATATTCTATTTAATATTTTCATGGTAAATTTATATAAATACTTTATACAGTAAATCAACAGTGCCACTTGAAGCAAGTGATCCTTAACAAATTCAAATGAAACAATTCCCTACTTCCTCTAACAAATCAATAATGTCACTCAAAACTAATACATAAACCCAGAGATAAATATTTTATTTCATCTTAATTTTTTAATATAATCTAACATATATTCTTGAAATATACATATATAGTTATTACTATATGGAGACTTTTTTTTTTTTTTTTAAATGTGACCTAAAAAATCTATAACTTATTATAATATGGAGTTTATTTCTATTTATAAGTAGCCCAAGTTGGGATCAAAATTTTTTATATAATTATATAGAGTATAATTTTAGAAAGGTTTTACGGTATAATTCCTTTGTGTTTGTTTTTGGTTATGTTCTCTTTTATGGTAGTTGTTTGTTATTTACTGTTAATCATGTAACTATTTATTTTCATGAATGAGAATTTCATCTTCATGAATGAGAATTCTATCTTCTATCTCAAAAATAAAATAAAAATAAAAAAAAATAGTAGTGAGAGAAAAAAATACAATTAACAATATATCAAATGCACTGTATTAATAGTCTATTAAAATAAATACTAATTATTTTTTGAAATAATTAGATATATTACAAATAAATATTATTAATTTTTCATTATAAATTTATCAAAAGTATTATCATAAATTTATCAAGCAACAAGAATCAAAATACTTTCTATTAAAATAAATAAATACAATATAAATACAGTAAAATATGTACCACTTATATTTGCCTATAAATAATAAATTAAACACATTTATTTGATAGATTTGAAATTGGATTTTAAAAGCAAACTCATAAACACTACTGATGCGGAATAAAAATTATCGATTCATATTATGCTGGCATAGAAGAAGCCCAAAAAATCTACATGTTAAATAAGCTTTGAGTCTTTGAATTTGTTAACCACTCAAGCCATTGGTTTTAGCATAAAAGAACTTGCAAGTTCATTCGAATACTAGATATATATAAGTAGCTCGATAACAAATCAGCTTCTATCCCTCGTAAAGATTATCCAGTTCGAATATGAGCAACTCACAAGGTACTTTTCTGATGAAAAGCTTTAATGAGACCTTTATTATAGAGAAAGATGATTTATTTCAAAATAAGACAGTAAGCATGATACCCTAATGACTTCATTCCTTCACAGTTTGCCTATCTATTCAAGCATCTGACTCCCTTATATGCACAGTAGAAAAATATTGACGTGCTGAGATTATTTCTATACTCCCTTAGACTGCTCCTTGATATGCTTAGATTAAATTAGGGAGTAGAGGCCTCTGATGTGGCGTGAAAATTATATTGGATTGAAATATAAGAAGCCCACAAAAGAAGTATCTCATCTATATGCCAAATGGGCTTAGTCCTTGAGCTTGCTAACCTTTCAAGCCCTTGATTTTGACCTAGAAGGATTTGCGAGCTCCTTCGAATACTAGACATGTAAGCGGCTTGACAACGAAACAGTTTATATCCCTTATTGACAGCAAAGCAACTTTTATCCATAGTAAAGATTATCCAACTCGAATATGAACAACTTGCAGGGCACTTTCCTAACAAAGAGCTCTAATGGTACTTTCAACCTAAAAAAAAGATATTCATATTAAAATAAGACCATGGACATACTAAATACTTCACCCCTTCACAGTACATATGTACACGCATGGGATCAAAAGACTAACACAAGGCAGTCTGTCCTATTAATTTAGAATCTTATTCCCTCCACCATTAAGAGGCCCTTTACTTATCTGCATATTCCAATTTACTGGCCTAGTGTCACACCCCAACTCCAATGGTGCGACGGTCCTAGGGTAAGGGTAGGCTTAAGGCCACCATAAACCCATAGAACCCTCATATCCTGGATCTCATACACATTTCATAATTACATCATATATGATTATCATTAAAACATTCATTTCTAAGATTCATGTAACCACCATTCATACAT
>CANXYC010419291.1:0-11833 GCA_948193065.1 Aleurites moluccanus | reverse complement strand
GAGTTACATTCGAGGGGAGATAGATGAGAATAGAAAGTATAACCAGAAGTAGAGAAAGACATGACTTGCAGGTCATATTTTAAAATTACAACCATGTACAAAATGTATATCCAATCACATTGGTCAAGGGCTATTACTATGCACCATGCTTCAAAATTCACAATAAGCATATATTATATCATGCATAGCATATATCAATTTTATGCATAAAATTATAGTAATAAAATACATAATAGTATATTTTAGAGTTTCTTAAATGACACCAACGAATTATAGGGCGGGCGCACACGGTGGTCCCACTAGCCGGTTAACGGTCTGGGGTCAAGGGGGCAGCGACCCTGAAATTTTTTTAGAATTCATAATTCTGTAAAGCCTGAAAACCCTAGAAATTGATTTCTGCAACATCACATGAAGCAAATTTGAAAATGATTTTCAAGCATAATATATCTCATATATTCGTAATCAGTTTTTCTTTTGTTTCGAAAATGATTACTGCAACATTACATGAAGCAGATTGAAAGCGATTCTAATCACATTGATTCATTTATGATGCAGAATATATCTTATATAATCAGAATCAATTTCCTACACAATAATCATAAAACATATCAAATATGCTATTTCAATTTCTGTAATAGATTCGTTTATTCCATAAAACATATCTCATATATTTACAATCGTTTAATCACATTAAACAAGAACTATATATCATATATGTAGAGACAGATTCAAGCATCACATTACTCAATACATAGATCTAACCCTAACATGTATCAAATACAATCATAACAAGTATAAACACAAAACATGTTATCACATATAATCTAATTTATCTTCGCCAGCGACATTGGCATGCCAATCGGCCTACCAATTTCCTTTGCTGAACTAACCTTTGTTCCATACCTTTGTTGTTCACCATACTACTTATCATTGATTGTATATGGTATAATACAATGTCATTGGTTCCATTGCTATTTGATTTGAAAGATATTGAGCTTATTGTTATTGATGATACCATTGTTGCATAATGGTGTCTATTGATATGATGTTCATTTGTATTGACCTAAATGTGGTTTGACAGAGCTGCCGCTCTGACAAGGTAGTGGGTACATACTGTCGGCAATATGCACATTGATATTAATACCCTAGCTGGGAAGGGTTATTGGTCCCGACCATAAGACCTGATCAGTCTTATACTTATTTGATATGTGATCGACTGTGTGATTACACATAGTCTACGTGTTTCAGGGCCCTATATTTGTCTTACCATATGATTCCATGCCATTGATATGATCATTGATATTCCTGTCAGTATCTGATAATGATTCTATAACCCATCATGATTGATATTATTTCCATTGCTCCTTTATTATTATGTATCATTGACCCATCCTAATTGATTTGCGATGCATATAGATTCACTGAGTATCTTATATACTCACCATTTCTCTGTTAACCATTTCAGGAGAGGATTAGATTGTAAAATCCTATCTTCTGACATCCGAGGATTTCTGCTTATTGTTATTTCATGTAAATCTTTGATCTTCCTAAAGATTGAAATTATCCAAATCCATTGATTGTTATTGATATTGAAATGCCTATTGTACTTGATTGACTATGTACCCAAATTGCTCCTAAAAGTATGCACACCAAATGTTTAGCCACATTCCATGATATCTATTATTAATTACTACCTTTGTATCAAGTAAAGAAAATGATACATGATTCATGAAATATATTGATATTGATTGACAAGTAAACCCATGTGTATTGATCAAAATCCATTGTATCGTAATGTTCCTAATGAATATTTGATATTGTTATTGATTCCATTGACCTATTTACATGTGGATTTGACAGAGCTGTCTCTCCGACAGGGAAGTGGGTACATACTGTCGGTAATGTGCACATTGTTTACTGATGCCCTAGCTGGGAAGGGTTATTGGTCCTAGCCATAAGATCTGATTAGTCTTATGTTTACTGATATGTGATTGACTGTATGTTTACATATAGTCCCTACTGTTCTGGCCCTTTATATGTCTTATCTACATGGTACGAGTATTGTTTACCTGTTTATTGATTCCAAGCTTATATTTTATTGCTTACCATTGATGTCCAATCTTTCATCAATTATTGTTTATCATCGATCTGATTGTTACTTGTTCCAAATCTCCAAAGACATTTGGTGTGAAAATTAATTAACCTTGATATGTAAATTGAATATACTGATATTCTTCATCGTATTTATTAATACTTGACTACCATTGTTATCCTTTGTTATCATATGCTTATATCTCATTTATACATTCTCACTGAGTATTTTATACTCACCAAATAGTGGTTTATAATTTTTATAGGGATGAGATAAAGGAAGCTGATTCCAGGTCAATTTCTTTTCCGACTTGGGATGTCAAGTACATCGAGGTAGAATATTATTCACTAAAGGTTATAAGTGTCCACTCATAGAGCTCCATGGTACTGTGTATAATTAGATGATTGAGTACTATAATGATGTATGAACATTGAAATAATTGACAATTCAGTGGCATTATAAATGTAATATGTAATGTTTAATGATTGATAATGACAATGATAGTGAAATGATAGAGATAGTGATACTGAAAATGCTAAAATAATATTTATATGTTTTAAAAGAGATTTAGAAGTGCCATGTATGTTTGTTGAACTGTGAAGTTGAGGGTATAAGGAAGGCAAGTTATTTGGCGTGCAAAAATAATTTTAGTGTAGGTTGTGTAATTTTTGAAAGACTCGATTTTGGGTCAGGATTAAGGTTAAAATTACAAAGAAAACTCTGACAAAATTTCTGTAAAATTTATAAGTAATAAATGAAATTTAAGTATTGATGAATGAATTAATATTGATAAATGGATTGTTCATAGGTTCTACGGGTTTCTGGTGACCTTAAGTCTACCAGTGCCCTAGGACTGTCGCAATTCAAAAGTGGGCCATGACAGTAAATGACAGGTCTACTCACCTGATGGAGTAGGATAACAATTTCATCAGGCATTGTGCACAATGAGACCTTTACAGTGAACCCCAGCTAGGAGGGGTGTTCTCAGCTATATAGTCTGATCAGCTATATGAGTGATAAGCATGCTACCAGCTGTAGCCTCTACTTTTATACAGTGATTATAAATCTGTCATTAAAGTGAACCAATTATTGATACCTTTATATATTGAATTGTAACCCTAACCGAGATTCTTGATTATATACTTTATGCATATCC
This sequence comes from Aleurites moluccanus, assembly GCA_948193065.1. NCBI lineage: Eukaryota > Viridiplantae > Streptophyta > Magnoliopsida > Malpighiales > Euphorbiaceae > Aleurites > Aleurites moluccanus. Next base: position 8,585 of record CANXYC010419291.1, on the reverse strand, counting down.
AATTTTGTTGTGTATTTCCAATGGCTACATTTATTATCATTCTTCATTGTTATTTATTATATATTCTACATTTTTTTAACAAGTAATGTGACATTTATACTACTCACTAAGATTGTACCTCATTCTTTTTAGTGGTTTATCATTTTTTTAGGTGTTCGGTAGATAGGTGCGGTTCCAGCTTCGTCTTCTTCAGCTGAGAAACATACATATCTATGTAATGTCTCTTTTATGTGGTATTTGAATTTTGTAGATGCTCCATGGTTTTGTAAAATGGTTAACTAATATTTGATATATGTAAATATTGAATATTAACATATGATAATTAATGATATAATTAAGTGCATTTATAAATGTTGAATTGAAAATTAATGAGGTGTTTAGTATGAAAATTCTTTTGAAGAAGAGGGTATAAGGAAGGAAATATTAGAAGTGTTTTTCTTCTGCAGGTTGGGTTGTTGAAATTTAATGAAAAAAGGGACATTGGTCCTGGGTAAAGGTTGGAAAAATAGAGGGAACTCCGCCAAAATTTCTGAAAATTTGTAAATTGGGGTTCTATGGGTTTAGATGGCCTTACGCCTATCCATACCCTATGACTGTCATATCTCCTAAAGTAGGGGATGTGACAGAATCATCCGTAACACGAATGTTAGAATCCAATCTCATGTTGATCAATGAATGCTTTAGAGTGACCCATTGCCCTATTGTCTGAATCATGACTCTCTCACCCAGATACTATAAGTTATAGTATGGGGAGCGAAGAAACAATCGAGCAAATGACAGTGTGAGGTATGAATGCAACATAACTAGCATTAGCTGTAACCTGGTTGTGAAAAGGGTCGGCTGCATTTGCACAAGCAAGTTATGGTCAGTATTTCAAAACATAATTTAAAAGTTGAAGAAAAAAATAGTAAATACCTAAGAAGGGTCAAGGCTACTAAAGAACGCTTGAATGGTGCGGAAATCACTCCTCGATGGTTTTGTCCTATAATCCTTGTTCCATCTGATACTATTAGGAAATACCTCAATCCTGGGAGTGTCCAACATTGGGCAAGTGTAGGAAAATACTCATAAGCCCAAAGTTAACAAAGTGGCCAAAAGAGTTAGACAGATAGTTGTAACAAACAAAAATTTGAAAATAGATTCAAAACAGAAATATACCTCCCAAATAAAGAAAGTCCCTCCAAATGAAGAAAAGGCTCCTCAAGATAAATTAGACATCTCCTGATACATAATACTCATAATGGCTTTAGCCCAAGTAGTGACAAATCCAGTAAGCTGAGAAAAATGTTCAAGTTAACCTTATCTCTGCAAGTATGAGCAAAGGTGCTGTCACACCCCAACTCTAGTGGTGCGATGGTCCTAGGGCAAGGGTAGACTTAAGGCCACCATAAACCCATAGAACTCACATATCCTGGATCTCATACACATTTATATCAAATATAGATATCATTTAATAATCAATTATAGAATCCATATAAACATAATTCATTTCTTTAGATATATTATTTCATAATTTCTTCTTATTCCTTACTGATCAAAAGATGTATCCCACATCACTAAGGAACAAGGGTAACCCAAAAAGGTAACAATTTATACATCAAAATATTATCATCCTCAATAAACAACTACGGAGCTCTAGAGTATACTCCCAATACATGTTGAACCATAATACCATACAATGAATATACATAAATATCAAAATGATTACAATGAAGCCTTCTTGGAAGAATAAGTCAAGAACCTTGATCTTCTCTACTAGCTCAATCACGAGCTACACTATCACCTAAAATCCACAGAAGAGGAGTGAGCCTTCAACTCTGCTGAGCTGAAACCTTTCCTCAACAACTTATACTTAACCAGCTCGCAAATGAGCTACAAACATCCAAACTTCCTGATTCTTTTTGCCACTTAAAATAGACATGTATGGGCTCAACATATCCAAAATTCAAATCACAAAGGCAACTACACAGACCATGGTGACTCTTTAAAGGTCACCCAGACTTACTGTCCAAAATCCATCCGAACAAACCTGAGAAAATCCACTGTCACACCCCAACTCCAGTGGTGCGACGGTTCTAGGGCAAGGGTAGGCTTAAGGCCACCATAAACCCGTAGAACTCACATATCCTGGATCTCATATACATTTATATCAAATAGAAATATCATATAATATTCATTTCTATGATCCATATAAACATAATTCATTTCTTTAGATATATCATTTCATAATCTCCGTTTGTTCCTTACTGATCAAAAGATGTATCCCACATCACTAAGGAACAAGGGTAACCCAAAAAAATAATAAATCATACATCAAAATATTATCATCCTCAATAACCAACTACAGAGCTCTAGAGTATACTCCCACTACAAACTGGACCATAATACTATACAATGAATATACATAAGTATATTTCAAAATAATTACAATGGAGACTTCTTGGAAGAAGAAGTCAAGAAGCTTGATCTTCTCTACTAGCTCCCGCATGAGCTACACTATCACCTGAAATCCACAGAAGAGGAGTGAGCCTTCAACTCAGTAAGATATGAACATGCAATATGAAAGAAATATACATACATATATATATATTAATCCAAAGGAAATATCAATTCCAAGAACAGGGGTAAGAATCATCATGTGGTTAGGCTTTCAAGAAACAAAAGTGCTCACAATCGAATAGCACTATCAAATAACATGGTAGAACTATAGAGTGCATCAATAGCCATGCTACCTATCACAACAGAGCGCATCAGTAGTCCTTGCTACCTTATCGCAAATGCATGCTTAACCAGGCATACGCCTAGAGCTTATGGTCCCCTCTAGGTGGAACACTGGTAAAAACCCTACTAGCCAGGTTCCCAAAGTGCACGATGGACTAATGAATTTACTCTCATTAGGAAGAGCATTCTATCCATAGAGTCATATGGTTTCAATCTCACAAGAACATATTGGTCACAAGACCATCAACATATATCATAATTTCATCAAATTTAACAAGAATCATGTGAACTTGATCCAAAAAAATTGACCAAGTCACTTACATTATATATATATATATATATATATATATGGTAATCTCATGAACAAATGATAATTTTAGTTTTAAGATATCATAGGATCTTCATTTAATAATTCGATAATACAATGTCAAGTATATGAAAATTTTATGGTAAACAATAATAATATTTGGTCATATAAATTTCAAAGAAGAAATAAACAAATGCAATGTTCATACTTACCTTAACACAATTTCTCCTTGAATTTCCTTTAACAATTGCTCAATCACAATCTCCTCAATTTCCTTGATTTCCTTCTCCTAAGAAATTTCCCCAAATATTTAAAATTAGGTTTTTCCTTAATCAATAATACTCAATATGATTTCTTAACATTTAACCATCTTAGAGTTTCTATTTCTAATTCCCAACATCAATTAATTCAACTCTTAAAGGAAAATCTGCATTTAATTCGAATTTACTGTTCACGCTACTATCCATGACAGTCCATTAATTCTAATTCCTCCAACATTAATTACAATGTATAACCTTAAAATGCTTGCAATAAATTCCATACACCCATAATTAACTATTCTAACCATCAGAATTTATTAATCTAAAAGAAAATGACATTTGAAGAAAATTTACCTTATTTCTTCAAAACTGAAATTCCTGAGATAATTTGCTTAAAACTGATGATTACTACCCTAAATTAGAATAATCTAAAGATCTAATGCATTAATTTTGAGTATTAATGCCTTAGACAATAAATGGAACTGATCTGAAAAAAGACCAAAGAAGAACGAAGAAAGAAGAAAGAAAATCGAGCAGAAAATCGCTACTGGCCACTGGGTTAAATAGGCCACTGCCCAAAATCCCGCTCGCTAGCTCGCCTTGCCAACCAGACTCGACAATGCTACCTCGCATATGCCAGCTCGCCATTCCCATCTCGCAATTCCCACATCGCCAATCTGCTCCGGCAATTCCACTTCGCATAAGCCACCTCGCGAATCCCACTTCTCATATCTAATTCGCATATGCCACCTAGCATACGCTGCCTCATCAAACTCTCCTCGCAAACTCTTCTTCACATATGTTGCCTCGCATATGCCACCTCGGCAATGCCTCTTCGCATATGCCACCTTGCAAGACCTCTTCGCATAATGCCACCTCGCCTAATCCTCTTCGACAAACACTGCTCACCTAACTCCCTCTTCGCATAATACGTCTTCGCATAATGCCTTTTTGCATAATGCCACCTCGCCTTTTCCTTTTTCCCAAATCCTTCTTCGCATAATGCCACCTCGCCTTTTTCTCTTTGTGAAATCCTTCTTCGCATATGCCACCTGGCATATGTCTCTTCACCAATTGCCACCTCGGCAATCTCACCTCTCCACTTCCCTTGCTCGCATTGCCGGCTCGCAAATGCCAATCTCTGCTGAGCTGAAACCTTCCTCGACAACTTATACTTAATCAGCTAGCAAATGAGCTACAAACATCCAAAATTCCTGATTATTTTTGCCACTTAAAATAGACATGCATTGGCTCAACATATCTAAAATTCAAATCAAAGAGGTAACTACACAGACCATGGTGACTCTCTAAAAGTCACCCAGTCTTACTGCCTAAAATCCATCCGAACAGACCTGAGAAAATCTACTCTCCACTGAGTTATACTTATCCAAATCTCCTGAAATTTTATAGGCAATATCAAAACACATAAAGGAACATTTATCATGTTTACACCTTTGGCTCAAACTATCTCAGTCATTCCCAGAAAATTCAAATATACACAAATTTCCTGCATAAACACTAAACCAGACAAGTCCTGTTCAATGAGGCATAACTCCTCACACACACAGAATTTTACCAAACCATTTAATAGAATTGAAGATGAGACCTAGGTCCACAACTTTTATGTTTCACACTTTACCAAATTATCTCTTTAAAATCATGCCATCAGCCTCACAAAATCCTGCAACCATAAATTTTCTGCATTCCGTAAATATTCATATTTTCAATTAATTAAATTCTTCAAACATATAAATAATTAAAATGATAAAAATTTGCAGATATTACATCCATTCTCCACTAAGTTATACTTATCCAAATCTCTTAAAATTTTACAGCTAACAACACAACACAAAGAGGAACATTTCTCATGTTTACACATTTGGCTGAAACTGCCTCAGTCATTCCCAGAAAATTCAAACATACACAGATTTCCTGCAGAAACACTAAACCAGACAAGTCTTGCTGAAGGAGGCATAACTTCTCACACACATAGAATTTTACCAAACCATTTAACATAATTGAAGATTAGACATAGATCCACAACTTTTATGTTTTACTCTTTACCAAATTATTTATTTAAAATCATGCAATCAACCTCACCAAAATCCTGCAACAAGAATTTCTGGATTTCTCAAACATTCATATTTTCAGTTAATTAAATTCTTCAAACATACAATTAATTAAAATGACAAAAATTATAGATATTAGAATCTTTCCCCTTAAATGAATTTATCCTTGAATTTATAATACCCTGCCTTAAGCCTGAAATAGATGGGGATATTTGTCTTGCATACTTCGCTCACTTTCCCATGTACACTCTTCCATAGCTTGGTTTCTCCATAAAACCTTAACCATTGGTATCTCCTTATTTCTTCGCTTTTTAACCATTCGACCCACGATTGCAGTTGGGGGATTTCTTCTTATGATAAATCCGGTTGGACATCCACTTCCTGCACTTGTAGCACATGGGAAGGATTGACAGCATACTTCTGAAGCATCGATACATGAAATACCGAATGCAACTTTTCCATGCTAGGAGGCAAAGCCAACTTGTATGAAACCTCCCCAACCTTACTCAGAATCTCAAAAGGTCCGATAAATTATGGAGACAACTTGCCTCTCTTGCCAAGCCGTAGAACTCCTTTCATTGGAGAAATCTTTAGAAATATAAGATCTCCAATGGAAAATTGAAGATCCTTCCTCTTCAGGTCGGCATAACTCTTTTGACGACTAAAAGCTGTTTTTAATCTTTCTCGGATCAGTGGAACCTTTTCTGAAGTATATCGTATCAATTCCGATCCTTCGATATACTTTTCTCCAATTTCATCCCAACACAATGGAGATCTGCATTTCCTTCCATACAAAGCTTCATAAGGAGACATCTGAATTGTGGAGTGATAGCTGTTGTTGTAGGCAAACTCTATTAATGGCAAGTGAGCATCCCAATTCCCTCCAAAGTCTAGAATACTCATCCTTAGCATATCTTCTAGAGTTTGGATGGTCCTCTCTAATTGCCCATCTGTTTGCGGATGGAAAGTTGTGCTGAAATCAAGTTGTGTGCCCAGACATTCTTGCAATTTTTGCCAAAACCTCGAGGTGAACTGAGTACCTTTATCTGAGATAATCGAAATTGGAATTCCATGAAGTTTGACAATCTCATCAACATAAATCTGGGCATAATGCGAAGCTCCATAAGTCATCTTGACTGGCAAGAAATAAGCCGACTTGGTTAATCTATCCACAATGACCCATATTGAGTGATAGTCCCTTGATGTCCTTGGCAATCCAACCACAAAATCCATAGTCACTCTCTCCCATTTCCATTCTGGCAATGGCAACTCTTGGAGTAACCCCGATGGTTTCTGATGCTCAAACTTGACTTGCTGACAAGTTAGACATTTGACTACATATTCTGCAACATCTCTTTTCATTCCACTCCACCAATATGAATTCTTAATGTCATGGTACATCTTCGTTGCACCTGAATGCACATTATACTTGGCATGATGTGCTTCTTTAAGAATCATATCCCTCAAATTATCAACTCCTGGAACACATAGCCTGCTATCATGTCTCAACATACCATCAGCCACACTAAATCCTGGAGCTTTTTCTGACACCACATCATTCTTTTATCTTTACCAACTGAGGGTCTTTGTCTTGAACTTCTCTAATTTGATCAATGAGAACCGGCTTGACTTGGAAATTTGCCAACAGCACTCCTGAATCTGACAATTCCTAACTGATTCCCATATTATGCAATCTCTGCACTTCCCTCACTAAGGGTCTTCTACTCACTTGAATATGGGCTAAGCTCCCCAAAGACTTCCTGCTTAATGCATCAGCCACAACATTGGCTTTCCCTGGATGATACAATATTTCACAGTCATAATCCTTAAGCAATACTACCCACTTTCTCTGTTTAAGGTTAAGATCTTTCTGCTGGAATATATACTTTAAACTCTTATGATCTGTGAAAATCTCACACTTTTCACCATACAGGTAGTGTCTCCAGATCTTCAATGCAAATACTATTACATCCATCTCAAGACCATGAGTTGGTTAATTCATCTCATGCTTCCTTAAATGCCTCGAAGCATAAGCTATCACCCTTCTATGCTGCCTAAGCACACAATCAAGCCCTACTCTCGATGCATCACAATACACCGTATATCCTCCTTCACCCGACGGCAAAGCTAAGATAGTGGCCATGGTGAGACAAGTCTTTAACTTCTGGAAGCTCTCTTCACATGCATCTGACAAGAGAAATTTAACTTGTTTCTGGTTAAGTTTAATCAAAGGAGCTGCAATCTTAGAGAAGTCTTAAACAAACCTCCTGTAGTAGCCTGCCAAACCCAAGAAACTTCTAACTTCTGAAATATTAATGGGTCTAGGCCAGCTAAGGATTGCATCAACCTTTCTAGGATCAACTTCAATCCCTTCTTTGCTCACTATATGCCCCAAACAACCCACACTCTCAAGCCAGAATTAACACTTCAAAAATTTGGCAAATAGCTGATGCTCGCTCAAAGTCTGCAACACAATTCTAAGGTGTTCCTCATGCTCTTCTTTACTCTTAGAATATACAAGAATGTCATCAATAAACACAATGACAAACTTGTCCAAGAATGGCCTGGAAACCCTATTCATCAAGTCCATGAATGTAGCTGGTGCATTAGTCAATCCAAATGGCAACACTAAGAACTCATAGTGTCCATATCTAGTTCGAAAAGCCATCCTTGATACATCCTCATTCCGAATTCTCAACTGGTGGTACCCTGACCTCAAATCTATCTTGGAGAAATGACTTGCACCTTGCAACTGATCAAATAAATCATCTATTCTTGGCAAAGGATACTTATTCATGATGGTTACCTTGTTGAGCTACCTGTAATCTATGCATAGCCTTATAGAACCATCCTTCTTCTTTACAAAGAGCACAGGTGCTCCCCACGGTGAACTACTGGGTCTAATGAATCCTTTGTCAAGCAAATATTGTAATTGAGTCTTCAATTCTTTCAACTCAATTGGTGCCATATGGTAGGGAGGAATAGAAATCGGACTCGTGCCAGGTAGCAACTCTATACCGAACTTTATCTCTCTATCCGGTGACAAACCAGGTAATTCTTCAGGAAATACATCTGGAAACTCATTGACTATTGGAATCTGCTCCATACTTCTCACTTCCTTACCAGTATTCCGGATATAAGCCAAATACCCTTGGCACCACTTTCTCAACAACCTTCTTGCCCCAATGGCAGATATCACATTGTATGGTACCTCACTCCGCTCCCCCT
>CANXYC010419226.1:0-14947 GCA_948193065.1 Aleurites moluccanus | reverse complement strand
TAAGTATGAAAGGGGTCATGAGCTTTACATGAAAGAAATGTGGTTTTCATAATGGTTTGGCTATATCAAATCATGTCAATTTCAAATCATGGTTCATATTTAGAACATAAAATGCCCACAAAGAATGGCATTATCAAATATCATCTGGAAGAACTGATCACATATCATACATACGTATCGGTAGCCTTGCTACCTCAACGTGCACACATGCTTGGCTAGGCATGCGCCTAAAGCTCCTGGCCCCCTGTAGGTGGAACACCGATAAAAACCCTATCGGCTGGGCTCCCAAAGTGCACAATGGACCAATGAATTTACTCTCATTGGGAAGAGCGTTCTATCCATGGGTCATGGGTTTCAATCTCATAGAAAGCATACTGGTCGCAAGACCATCATCATATGTCATTATCCAAACTAGGTTCACAAGCAAGAATACATGGACTTGATCCAAAAATATTGATCACGCCATTTTCGGCATATACAAAAATATATAAACATGGGTGAATGAACAAATCAAAGATGCTTAGTCTTATTATTTCAAAAAGATAAGAATTAGGTAAATGTTCATACTTAACTCTTGCACAAATTTCCTTAAATTTCTCCTTAGCAATTCTGCCAATTAATTCCTCAATAAATTCTGAATTTCTCCTCCTAAGAAATTTCCCAAATATATATAAAAAAATTAGAGTTTCTCCAATCAACAATATTCCACATGATTTCCATTAATTACTTATCTTAGAATCTCTATTCTTAATTCCCCACAATATCCCATTAATCTCTTAAAGAAAAACTGCATTAAATTTCACATTAAATTTCGAAGTTACTGTTCACATCAGTTCAACCTCCAAAATTTCTCCCACATTAATTACCATTAATTGCTTCAATTTACTAGCAATAGATTCTATATACCCAGAATTAATTATCCTAGTCCTATACACTTAAATAAATCCAAAGAAAATAACTTAGGAAGAAAATTTACCTTATTTCCTTCAAACTGAGATTCTGCAAATACTACTCAAATCTGATGATTCTACCTTAATATAGACTAATCTAGAAGTCTATTGCTTTAATCTAAGCTTTAAAGCCTTAGAATATAAAATGGAACAATCTAAGACAAGGACTGAAACTATCGGTGGAAGAAAGAAAGAAAATCGTGAAAACGCTACTGGGGTCACTGGGTTTAAATAGACCTCTGCCCAGAAACACGCTAGCCAGCTCGCCTCGTCAAACCTGCCTCAGCAAAGCTACCTCGCCTAACCAGCTCGCCAGTCCCACTTCGCATTCCCAGCTCGCACTTTCCAGCTCGCCAATCTTGATCCGGCAATACTGCATCGCACATTCTAGCTCGCATATGCTACCTCGCGTATGCTGACTCGCCAGACTCTCCTCGCAACTCTTCCTCGCATATGCCTCTTCGGAAATGCCTCTTCGCTTCTTTGCCAAAGCTCTTCACCAAACTCACTTTGCCATAATGCCGCCTCGCATTAGGCTAGCTCTCTATAACCAATACTTCTAAGATAAATTCCTGCCTGAACATCCCACCTTAAGCCAGCTCGCAAATGAGCTATAATTATCCAAACTTACCAATTCTTCTTGTCACTTATAATCAACAGGCAAAAACACAACATATCAAAAATTTTAAATTAAACTATCCAACACACAGACCGTAGTGACTCTCTAAAAGTCACCAGACTCCTGCCTCAAAATCTAAACGAACATCCCTGATACAAATCACTCTCCATTGAGATATAATTATCAAAAAAATCTGAAATTTTACATTCATCATCTTAACATATAAAGGAACATTTTTCATGTTCACCACTTCAGCTAATTCTGCCTCAGTCATTCCCAGTAATTCCAAACAAACACTGCATTCCTGCAGAAATTCTCAACCAGACCATCCTTGCTCAAATAGACACAACTCATCACATACACAGAATTTTATCAAACCCTTTTACAGAATTATAGCTAAGACATTAATTAACAACTTTTATGTTTTACACTTTACCAAATTATGTCTTTAAGAATATGAAATGATCATTATTGAATCCTGCAGCATCCAAGAATAGAATTTTCTGAAATTCTCAACATTCTCATTTAGAAATTATAATTCTCCAAACATACAAAATCAATAAATATACTACAAAATGGAAGATATTACAATATCCAAGTAGAAATTATTAGTTTTGTGAAAAAATGAAGAAAAAGTAAAAAATAGAAAGGAAACGGGTAAGAAAATTTAGAATATCAAAAGTACAAACCCATGAAGTGAAATTTTAAGATGTAAAACTTCAAAACCCAAACACAAAATTCAAAAAATATCAATTTACTAAATAATTGATAAACAATTTACAAACAAATAATTTTTGTTCCATTTTTTTTGAACATGATATTTAATAATAAGATATTCAATAAGTGCTCGTATAATAAGTACATGTATTATTGAGCTTTTATTCTTCAGTAATTGGTAAAAGAATTTCAGTTGGAGTGAGTTAGGTAAGCGACGGAGGATGAGTCATGGCCTAACCAGATTCTCTAGGTTTGGAGGATGGTGGAGACTATTTGTAATTAGTATCTTTTTGTGCCATATCTTCGAAATCCATTAATTTTAACATAAATCAAAATGGAATGCAAGATCAAACAATCAAAAATAATAAACAATAAAACCTTCAAAATGGACTACAAGATTAAACAGCTCATCATCAGATATAATCAAATCCAAAATCCTAGTTCACGACTATCTTGTAATGTGTTGAATTAGCTCATCCTTTCATGCGCCGATGAAGAAATAACAAAGGCAAAAATTAATGTCAGTGCTCCTTCATAATGTGGACCGGCAAACCAAATATGGGTTGTTATGACAAACAAGCAGTGACAATGATAATAGTGGTGGGGCTAGAGATAGAAGTAGTGACGACGGTGGTGGTAGGTTTTTTAGGTTTTATTCTTTTTTTTGTTTCTTTTTTATTTTCTTTCAAAATTATTAAATCTATTTTATTACGTAAAATAAATAAAAAATTACTAATATATATCTTAATGTTTGAAAAGATGTGAACCCGTTATCTTAAAAATGGGAAATTGTGGAAGAAGACAAAAAGATGATGTGGAGATATGACAATTTTCTTGGAAGAAAAGAAAAGTTGTCATAAAAGTAAAGATTCACTACCTTGAAGCTAGAAAAAGTTTTGAAAGTTGAAAAAGCAAATTTGAAAGTTGAATTATTCCTTCAAAATAAGAAAAGAAGAATAGTCACTCTAATTTGTTTTAAAAGTGGGGGACATTGAATGAAAGCCTTGGAATAAGAAAAAGAAGAATCTTTAGAAAAAGACAAAAATGCATTGGAAGATTCCTTAATTATATGCTTTAGTACTTAAGCAACATTATTAGAAGAAGTCATTAAGGCATAATAAAGGTGAGGACCTTTATGCAAAAGAAATAAAGGTAAGGACCTTTAGACAAACGAAACAAAGGTAAGGACCTTTAAGCAAGTAAAAGAGAGGTGAAGATTTCAAATTAAAAGGAAAGAAGGGTGAGGACCTTAAAGTCAAGATAATGATCGATAAGTATTTGCATCGCCCGGAAGTAGACTCCTGATGCATTCGATGGTTACCCCAATAAGGATCGTCAACTCATTAGAAGAATTTGTAGAGAGAGAAGTATTTGCATTGCTTGGAAGTAGATTCCTGATGCATTTGATGGTTACCCTTATGAGAATCGTCATCTCATTAGAAGACTTTTTCGAGGGAGAAGTATTTAGATCACCCGAAAGTAGAATCACGATGCATTCAATGGTTACCCTAATGGGGATCGTCATCTCATTAGAATACTTTTTTGAGGGAGAAGTATTTGCATCGCCCAGAAGTAGATTCTCAATGCATTCGATGGTTACCCTAATAAGGATCATCATCACATTAAAAGGTTTCTCCGATGGAGAAGTATTTGCATTACTTCAAAAGTAGATTCTCAATGTATTTGAAGGTCATCCTAATGAAGATCGTCATTTCATTAGAAGACTCCTCCAACGGAGGGGTGTTTTGCATTTGATCGAAAATAAATTTTCGATGACCAAATATGCCAGAATGGTAAAGTTCAGGTTTACACATTCTAACCTTAAATGATTACATGAACTTTAGCACGATTTGTTGCACTGTGTCAACTCGCACATATGCTTCACAAATCCTATTAAAGTGGGGGCAAATTGTTAGCATCGATTTTCAACACACCTTAATCCTGAGCCAAAGCTCAATGATGTAGCATTAAGAGCCAAGATCATGAGAAGAAGGTTGTTTGTCAAATGAACACTTTTACTTTTTAGATCAAGGAAATTGCTAGGACTGTCTTAGAAATTGATGATCTATGTTTGATTTTTAATATAAAAAGATCAAAATATATTTCAAAATAATTTTGGGTCTTTTAGGGCTATGTTCGAAGGTCCGAACCCAAATCCAGTCAGCGGGGCCGATTGCAACAAGTCGTCAAGCCCATACCAACTCGAGGCCAATTGAAGTTGTTGTGTCATGACTCAATCCTATTGGGTACATGACCGACACTAAGGAACGAGAAAGCATGAGGCTTCCAGAACCCATAGTAAGTCTGATTTACCACTAAACAATGAAACTGTAATATGACAGCTGTAACTGTCACAAAGCAAGGGCTAAAGGCCCACCTGTCATGCAGAACTTGAACAAAAATATTAAATTTCTATCACTTAGGGCTATCATCATCTATATAACATCATCATCATCATCAGATTTCTACTTAACAAACAACAAATTGAACTATGACCATAAATCTAACACATAAATTAATAATGCAGAGCTCTAATGAATTTAATACAATGAATATGAAATAATTGTATAACAAAATAAAATAACTCCTCTGCCTGAGGAATAAAAGACAGGAAATACTCAACTTTAAAAAAAAACTTAATCTTTTTAACCTCGACCCAAAACCTAGAAAAATATATGAATAAGAGTGAGCATTCGACTCAATGAGCTGATATATATATTAATTTAATATGCATGTTATTTATTAATCTACATGAAGTGACACATTACACATAATCATCCATAAACATATATAACATTCATGATGGAAAATGTATGTGGAATCCAACCACATCTATGTATTATTTATCATAAATGGGAAGTCGACCCCCTCCATTGGCTCTCTTAAATTTTAACTATGAGGTCACGGTGAGATCAACTCAAACCAGTCATCCCTATACCTTCTTATCTATTTCCAGTGGCCACGGTGAGATCAACTCAAACCAAGCAATCCCTATAATAACATCATCATCATATCATATCATGTTATATCATTAATATTTTTTTGTGTTAGTACAGCTGGATTCACATCATCCTATTTTCTATCGCAACCACATATATTTATATCATCAACATCATATAATATGGCATAAACATACATCATACTTCTAAATCTAATGCAATAGTGATAGCTTATATATATATATATTCATACAGTGCTTACATGTCAAGCATAGATGCAAAGTTAAATTAAAATATATCAACTCACAAATTGACGACCATCAAACTGGTTGGCTCCGTCAGAGCACCTTTTGACTGACAACAATGGAAGACATATGAAGTACTGGAATCAAGTAAGGGAATTATTAGAATTATATTCAAATATTAACTCAGAAATATAAAGAACAAATTTCAAGAATTTGCCAAAATTTTGGCAGAACCTCCCCTAAAATAGGACGTAATCTCCTGAAATAAAAATAAAAACACTTCTAATAATCAGCCTATCGACCCAAATCCAACACAACCATAACAATTGACCCCTCCTAGGTCTCTATCTCAACAAACATATTTATAACAGTTTAATTAATAACTCAATCCAACTCTAGTCATTATTTCATCAATTGAAAGTCAATTTTAACATCCAATTAATTCCATTTATTTAATCCACAAAATTTTATCAACTGTATACAATCTCAAAAATATTAATTTAGTCATCAATTAAATCCATAAAATAATTAATTTAATAATTATCCTTTGATTTACTATATCTCAAAATAAATTCTCGACATATTCTAATTGCCTTAAAATATTTAAAATAATACCATCATCAAAATATTTTTATCTCAATAATCCATTTATCAAACTTTAATAATCATCTTAATTTAATTTATTTTATAAACTTAATTAACTACCTACTTCATTAAATTAACTTTTTAGTATTTAAATTTCACAAATATCGTCCATATAATTTTCATAAATATTCCAAATCAATATAATAAATTTATCTTAATTCTTACATTCAATAAAAACACAGTTATTAATAATTCACTGTCCGAAAATTCTACAACTAATGTCAAACGCAATATTTTTCCATAAATGCCATCTAAATAATTTTCTTAATAACTCTAAACAATCTAAAATAATTTATCCTCTCAAAATAAAAACAATTATCAAATTTTAACTGCATAAATTCTCTAATACCAATATAAATATTTAACTATTATAAATTTATCTTCAAATAATCTCCAAACAATTAATAATTAATTTTAGAATAAATTTAAACTTACTTACTCGAAATTTATTGAAAATTTACACATGTCCAAATTTTTCAGTATCGGCTTTGGTCTCCGATTGGGGCAAAATTGGTGTCATTGGAAAGCTCATGAAGAGATGAGTTCAACAAAATTGGAGTCATCGGAATTGACCGGAATCCGACATAGAAGGTCTGTTGGTTCCATTTTTTGATCTCTTTTTTGGGTAAATTTCAGGTGGCAAGTTGGGTATCAAAAGAAAACTGGGATCAAGACAAAATCATAGGAACAAGAATCACTCAATTTGGAGTTCAAATGAGAGAGTTATGGCTAACTGAAATTTTTGATCAACATGGTCATTGGAGCTACTTTGAACATAAATATTTCCTTATCTGGTAACCATAATTGAGTAAGATTTATGCCTATGAACTCTCCTCATGATAGGCTACACGGTGGTATAGGAGGTGTCGACTACCTCCCTCCGGTTTGACCGGAATCGACACCAGAATTAGTAATCTTCTCCTCCTCCTCTACTTCTTCTTCTTCATGTTTCCAGGAGATTAAAATCTGTTGGCAGCCAATTTGAGGCTACCACATGGCAGTCTCAAGTTGGTCCATTTTTTATTTTTTTTTGAAAGTTTATAGAAAATTTATTTTAAGTCCAAAAATTATAAATAAATAGTCAATAAAATTCTTATAAAATATACTTCATTTTAACATACTAAAACTTGAAAAATAATATCTTTCTAATTTTATAAAAATTATTTAAATATAAATTAATTTTCCAAAAATTCTTAAAATAGCAATAATAATAATTAAAATAATTTATTTAACTAAAAAAATGAGTATAAAAATTAAATTATTAAATAATACATAATACTATGACACTCATTAAAATTAAAATTAATTTTAAAAAATATATTTTCCTTTTATTTTTAAATATTTATTTCTTTAAAATATAATAAATCTCAAAAAAATACTTTTATATTCATAACTTTAATTAGATATTCATAAAATAATTATTATTTATAAATAGAATATGATTTTTAAAAATATTTTTAAAATATGGGTATTACATGTTGTTTCTATATAAAAGAGTTTGAAAACTATTTTAAAGGTTTTTAGAAAGTTTCGGGTCGGTTCGGACTCGAGGACGGGCGTATGGGAGGTCGACGAGCCCGTTACGGCAAGCCATATGGCTTCTTGCAGAGCCACACAGCCCAATGAAGGGTCGCATGGCTCTGAGAAGGGCCACATGGCCCTTTGGCAAGCCACAAAGCCCCGAGCCCGTGCTCACTCGTCACTGCTGCCGCTCGCCTTTGCCACCCTTGGTCTTATTTTTCTTCTAATTTTAGAGTTTTCAGGCCCTTTTTTGTGCCAAATCAGCTTCTAAAATGCGTTCCTATTCAGTATTTTAATTAAAAAAAAAAAGATTTTAATTAAAGGCTAAATAGGAAGTTTGGAGAATTCTTGCTTGGCAAATAACCCTAAAATTATTTTAGAAGTTTAGTTTTAATTATTTAGGAGGTTTCTCTATTTAGAAAATTTAAATAACCTAAATAGGAACCTTTAGAGTTGTTTGAGGGGAAGATGCCAATAAATAGGTATGCACCCTCACTAGTTTGAGGATCCGAATTTTGACATCCAAACTCTTGCAAACTAATTCTCTAAATTTCTATTAAACTGAATTTTAATCAAATTTATTATTTAAACTAAATATTTTGTTAAAAAAATTAATCAATTTCATTCAAAGTATTTGAATTAATCTTTTTTTCCTAAAGCATAAAAAGGAATAAATTGGAATTGTATTTCTTTTTCTAAGCTTCCTTCAAGAATATTCTTGATAGTGTTCTTGATAAAAGAAGCATTTCTTTGAATCAAAGCTTGATTCCAAGTGAAAAGTTTGATAAGGAAGCGATCTCATCCGAGCGATTGAAACTCTTGACCTTTTAATCAACATAAAACGAACAAAACCTGAAGGTGATTTGCTTAGCCTTGTTGTATCCAAGTTTGAGTGTTTCCATATCTTGTTATTTTTATTAATTTAGAAACCATGTGATTTATTTGAGCATAATCATATGGGTTAGTAAATATTCCATGTGATCTTTCTTCTTCTTTTTTGTAAAACTCTTTAACATAAACTAAATCAAGGTTAGAATCTTTATTTGATTTATTCTTTTTAATATTTAACACTCATACCACATCTGTCATGACCCACTTTTCAGCTGCGACGGTCCTAGGGCACGGGTAGACTTAAGGTCACCGAAAACCCGTAGAACCCATGAACAGCCAATTATCAATCATTCTATCAATATTAATTCATCAATCAATACTTAAATCCCATTTATTACTTATAAATTTTTACAGAAAATTTGCCAGAGTTTTCTTTGTAATTCTAATGCTATTCCAGACCCAAAACCGAGTCTTTCAAAAATTACACTGCCTGCACTAAAATTATTTTTGCACTCCCAATCATTTACTATCCTTATACCCTCAACTTCACAGTTCAACAAACATACATGATACTTCTAAATCTCTTTTAAAACATATAAATATTATTTTACCTTTTTCAGTACCACTATCTCTATCACTTCACTGTCATTATCATTATTAATCATTATACATTATACATTACAATTTTTAATGCCACTGAGTTGTCAACTATTTCAATGTTCATACATCATTATAGTACTCAATTATCTAATTACATTCAGTATCATGGAGCTCTATGAGTTGACACTTTTGACTTTTAGAAAATAAAATTCTACCTCAATGAACTTGACATTCCAATTCAGAGAAGAAATTGACTTGGAATCAACTTTCACTGTCTCATTCCTGTAAAAATTATAAACCACAATAGGGTGAGTATAAAATACTCAATGAGCAAGTATACATCATTAAATATGAGATATAAGCATATGATAATAAAAATATCAATGGTAAGCAATAAGATATAAGTTTGGAATCAATGAATAGGTAAACAATACTCGTATCATGTAGATAAGACAGATAAAGGATATGGACTATATGTAAATATACAGTCTCCAGTAGTATCAGTATGGACTATATGCGAACATACAGTCTCCGGTAGTATCAGTATTGATCAGTATCAATAAGCATAAGGCTGATCAGACCCTATGGCTAGGACCAATAACCCTTCCCGGCTAGGACCAATAACCCTTCCCAGCTAGGGCATCAGTAATCAATGTGCACATCGCCGACAATATTTACTCACTATCCTATCGGAGCGGTAGCTCTGTCAAAACTACATGTAAATAGGCCAATAAAAATCAATAAAAATATCAAGTATGCATTAAGAACATTTCGGCACAATGGCTTTCGATACACGAGTTTACTTATCAATCAGTACACAAAAGACATTTCAATATCAATAGCAATCAATGATTATGAATAAATTTCAATCTTTTGGAAGATCAAATAATGATCAATAATAACAAAGTGGCATTTAATCAAGAAGGAAACATACTCATTGGGTCAACAAATCAAAACATGGATATGCATAATGATGTATACATTCACCTTAGCTTATAACTTGTACATTTCCCTTTCCCTTTTCCTTTATTCTTTGCCTTATCTCTTTTGGTACTCATCATGTCTCTTATTCATTCTCGCCTCTACATATCCAATTAATTTCCATTTAGATACTATTTAACATAAACTTACATTACTTATATTTATATTAAAGAAAATTTCCTCAAATTTCCAAGTTACTAGGGTTTTTTTATGCAAAATTCTTTACTGGCAGCATGTGTTCCATTACTCATATCTCTCTCTACAATTATCCAATTGCTTCAATTCTTATTCCTAATTAAACTTAACATATAAGGTTCTAATATATCCAAATTTCACATTAAAATTATTACTACATAATTTATTGTGTTAATTTAAATTTAAGCCTATAACCAGCCCTGCTACCCTGCATTCTACCTGAAATCTTATTCTGGCAGATTCTGATTTTTTTTCTAATAACTCAATCAATACTTAACCAATTACTAAAATTCCTATTCCTATTGAAAATAGACATATAAAATTATAACATAACCAAATTTCATAATTTTTGGATTACTGCACAATTATTAGTGAATTTCCAAAGTTAAATTACTGTCTTGAAATCTCTATCCAGACATACCTTGTTTCTATGCCTATAATTAATGCCGTACTCATCCAATTACAAAACCATTTTACAGACATTTATATCACACATAAATGAACATCTTTAATTTTTAACATTTTCTCTAATTTAGAATTTAAATTCCTTATATTAATACAATTTTGTAACCTATGTTCTGTTAAACAGTCAATCCGGGCAGATTACACTTATGACCTAATATCTCATAAACCATAATTCCAATTGAAAAACCCTTTTACAAAATTATAGATAAGACATAAATTAACACTTTTCATATTGAATACTTCTTCTAATTGTATTTCTAATGGTCTTCACAATAAAAACACAGTAGCATTTTTTAGAAAACCTAATTCCAGGTCAGTCACAGTTTTTATCCAATAACTCTTTCCTCATTTCGAATTTTCCAAATTTATTTTACAAACATCTAATTGACATATTTATCTACAATTTTTATGTTTTAACCATCTTCAAATTAAGTCATTAAAATTTTGGATTATTGCCTATAAGTTACTGTTTCAACACAGATTTAAAATCCCTTTTAAATCCTAGCTTATCTTCAATCTCTTTAGCTCAAATAACTCAAATATTTACCAAATCAAACCATTGAACTCTTAAATTAAACTAAAAACTAAAGTTTAAGAACCTTACCTTAAGTTAACGTCTTGAATTTCATCCTCTTTGATCCCTCCAATTGCTTAAATTTCAAACTTTCTATTAACTATCTTCATCAAGCTTCTGTATTCCATTAATCTTTCCTAGTCTTTTTGTCAAATGATTTCTATGAAATTATAGGAGTAATTTTAATTTTTTTGTATTTCTATATGAATGGTTCGGCCTCCCAAATCAAATAGATTCTATTCTATTTATATAAAAAGCTAATAGAAATTGTAAGGAAGAAAGAATTTAGAAGAAAATTCTAGAAACAAAACAATTGTCAAATTCTTGTTAAACTTAAGAAAATATCATAAAAATATTTTTTGTCCCTTTTGCTGAATATGCAGCCAGCCATTCTTGCTTTGTTCTAGAATGGGTGGGTCCCACACCTTGAATAATTACACTTTGGCCCAAAATTTTCTTTATTTGCATTTTTTACCTCAAAACTTTATGTAATTTATTCTATCTATTCTGTTTAGATTTAATCTCAAGTGTGGGGAGTGAAATACCTTATTTTAAGTTGTTCTATCCTTTAAAAATGGTTATGGGTCATTTTTGGATCTCAGCCCCAAAGTTGTCATTATTTACAATTTTGCCATTATTCTTATTTTCAGTGTTCCAAAATATTTTTCAACTCTTTCTTTTCACCATAATTTCACATAAAATTAACTTATTTAATCCCCCCAGGATTGGGTCAAAAATTCTTAAATTAGTCGAACTGCTATTTTTTCGGCAGTGTTTTCGACACCGATGATTTCCGAAAAAATATCTCATTTGCATTCCAACTGTATCTCTAAAATTATTTCTAATCATTTCAATACTTTTAAACCATAAATTGAGAATCAATTCATGCATACAAGATGGGCTTCCTAGGGTATTACAAAATCAATTTGAATTAAAAGGAACCTATGAAGCATGTTTAGTACCCTTTTGTGTATGAAATTCATGTTTTCATTTTAACTATTGTTTTATTATTATTTTTGCTTTGAAATTCATTTTAATTGAGTTTAAAATACAAAAATTCATAAAGGGAAAGGTTTTGAGTTGATTGAGATGAAAAAAAAAAGATTTAAAAATCACTCTTAAAACATGAAAAACGATTTAAAAATGAAAGGAAGAGCAAATACCAAGTTCGAAGGGCCATGTGGCCCTTCAAAAGAGCCACATGACACTTCATAGAGTTGGTTTAGCATATACTGCCGAAGTGAATTTTTTAACTTCTGCCATGAACAGTGCACATGAACAGTGCATGTGAACAGTAACGTGAACAGTAAACTCGGGATTTTATTTAGCAGTAGCTTTTTCACTTCCTTTTCCTCTTCTTTCTTTCTTCTTCTCTCTTCTTCTCCATTTCCTATTTCTCTCAACTATAAGCCATTTTTCTTCATTTCTAAGGTTTTAATACTCCAATTAAGTCTTATTAATGTTAGAAAACACAAATTAAAGACTATAAGAGTATCAATGCAAATCAAATTCTTCAAAATTTCTTTGGAGGAGAAAATAAGGTAATTTTCTCAAATCTTCTCTCTAGTTTGAGTTAAGTTCTTTGTTAGCTAGAATAATTATTTTTAAGTTGTGGGTGATCTTTTGTGAGCATTAATAGCTAATAATTATGGTTAGATTTAGTAGTATGAGGATTTATGATTTTTGGATGAATAATGCCGTGAATAGTAGATTTTCTCTTTAACTATCATTCATCCTCTATTAATGGTTAAATTAATGCTAGAATTTGTTTATAGAGACTCTAAGAAGCTTTGAATTTATAGAGAATTATTTTATGTGATTGTTTTGAGAAAACTCTAAATTTTGAAATTTTGAGAATTTTTATTTAGGAGAATAAAACTTAAGAAATTAAGGATCTTTTGGATTTGAGCAAGAGTTGAGCTTGACCAGAAAACTTTTTAGTGCTAAGAGCTAAGTGTGAATTTCGTTTCATGTATATGATTCTCCATATGAGAATTTTTGCTAAAGTATATTATATTCACATATATGTATATGTTATTTATAAATTCAAATTATTGAAACCCTCCTTAAATAGAATTTTTGAATATTGATAATGACTTGGTTATTTTCCTTGGACCAAGTTCATTAATAAGCCTTCGTTATACATAATATGATATGTTATTCATATGTTGTGAACTTTTGATCATTTTTAAATACTGTTGAACCAATATATGATATGTATATCACGGAACATACATTATAGAACACTTTTCCCAATGAGAGTTAATTCATTGGTCCAGTGTGCACAGAGGAAACCTGATTGATAGGGTATAGTATCAGTGTTCTACATAGAGGGGATCATTAGCTTTAGGTATATGCCTGCGCAAGCATATATGCCACGTGAAGGTAACAAGGCTACCCAAATATTATGATATGATATCAGTTCTATGTTACGTTTATTTGATAATGCCATTCTTTATAGGCATTTATATTCTTAAAAAGAATCATGATTTCATATTCATATATGGATTATGAAATGATTGGATAGTGCTACCTCTGTAAGCACTTATGATATTAATGTATATGTTAAGATTTCTTTCTTGTACCCTGGTACATGTTTAAGATTTGCTATTTAAGTATTATATATATATTATTCATTTTGATTATTCACATCTTACTGAGTTGAAGGCTCGCCACTCTTGTCAAAGGTATATCAAATGGTATTACACAACCGTTATTACCACAATGGTACCTATTGGGAGGTTTGTTTGAGATACCATTGGTGAGAGCCAAAATTTTTCAACCTGACTTAACTCACGTAATGGCAAATAAAAATTTCCTATGCACCCTATTAAAGTTTTTTTTTTTTCCTTAGATGGTGTAAACCCTAATTCTCTTTGGTGAAATCCAAGGTTTTTATCAACCTAAAGAGGATCTTGGTTTATGTTATCTGAGTTGTGTGTTGCATGTTCTTTATATCTGTAACACCCTTAAATTTCATTTATATAACCTTGAATATATATTATTTAAGCATAAATAAAGTTAGTTTAGATGTCAGAATATCATACTTGCGCGATTTGATAAATCGCTAAAAATCGACCCAGTAGATAAAGTAAGTACGTCGACGTTTCGACTAACGAACGGGTTCAGAATTTCAAATTTTTAATATCACCATTAGAATCATAAGCTGGAGAAATATAAGAAATATTATTTTAGAATTTAAATGGGATAAAAATATAAATAGTTAAAAGTTTCTGGTTCAAAATGCGAATAAGAGAATTGTTGAGAAGGAAATCGAATTAGCTGAAAGTTAATTCATATAAATATGATTTGATTCTTCATTAAATAGAAAATTTTTCTTTATCTTCCATATCCAACTAGCTGAAATTCTCCTCCTCCAAAACTCCACCAATTTCATCCAAACTTCAAATAAAATCGATACAAAACTCGATTAAACTTCCGATCAAGCTAGTTTTCATCGAAAATACCAAGAAATTCAAGCTAGAAATTGATGAAACTCCAAACCTAAATTTAAGCCACTTGAAGAATTCAGGTGAGGATGATGTTTTCTTCATTCTTTTTATTCATTTAAGCTATATAAATTATTATAAACATGATTAGATCGATAGATTTCAAGATTGGATCGAAATTGGAGAAAACCTAAAACTAGGTTTATGTTTGAAATG
>CANXYC010419202.1:0-54763 GCA_948193065.1 Aleurites moluccanus | reverse complement strand
TTCCACATAAAAACATGAAATGGTTCTTTTAAAAAAGAAACTGTTTAGGTCTTGTTTTTATAAAGAAACTTGACATTTATGCTTATTGATTTTGACATTGATGCATACTATTATTGACATTAATGTATTGTTGGTATTGATATTTAATTGACATTAATATATCATTATTTTCAGTTATTGTGATATTGTGCTAAGTTCTTTTGGATGAACTAGACACTTTAAAAAGTTATACAAATGATTGGATTCATATGAAATTCATATTTTCTAACTTATAAGAAATGACGAAAATAAAGGAGCAGAGCTGAACTGGACTTCTGATGAGGATGATCTACTTGATGAATAATTTCTCTATAGCTCTGGATTGTGGGGGACTATTATATTTTCTTTCAGTTGAATAAATAATTCACTTGCAAGTGAAAATGCCCATTTTGATTGAGTTTAGTTAAATTTTGAAACTCTATGTTGGTATACTTATTATTCAAATATATTTAATTTATTTGTTTCAATTTAGTTTGTTTCTAAAATTGATAGTGTGCTTAAAGAATTCATATTTCGAGTAATGAATCTTTTTGTGATATGATGATTCAATATTTTGTTTTGAACATTATATTATCTATTTATTGAAAAGTGCTATATGTAAAACATAGGAGGAGATTGTTGGATATCTTAAATAATCTTAATATATGTTTTAATATAAGCCCTAATAGATAATGAACCTTTGTAATGGGCCTAATACTGGTTTAACCCTAGTGTAAACCTATATATATGCTAGGTAGGAGTAGAATGCTAGGTATTCCAAATTAGATACTTAGGGTGTAATGTTTCAAATAATCGCATATTACTTGATTTAAAATCCTAACATTAATATCATAGAATATATAATTTTTCGTTATTAACAATCATTTAAAAAGTGATGAATTGATATGATGTATGAGATTTATTATATAAATATATTTTTATTATTTAAAATTTTAATAAAATTTATATAAAAATTTAATATAAAGTATATAATATTATAAAATTTAAAATTTTTTATTATATATATATTTTTTTATTTTTTTACATAAAAAATTTATACTTAAAATTACAATAATATTATATAATTTATCTGCCTAAAATGCAACGAGGCCTCCAAAACAAGGTGCCTAATCCATATCACCTTATACAATCGGAGGATCCAACTTTCTAGTAAAGTATGATTTGAACTACCTAACTTTCGGTGTGAGATTTCTATTAAAGTTAAGAGGGAAAATAGAAGAACACAAGCGACAACTGTTCAATGAGTATTCATAGGTGACTTTCCATATGTGGGGAGGCCTAGTATTTATAGGTGAATAAGGGGATGAAAAAACACAGAAAAAACAATGCGGGAATGCGCAAAATGTTGATTTCATTATGCCATACCAAATGTAGCATTATTGAAGAAGCTTGCATTATACAAAAGATAGATGCTGACCATGGAAACAACTTGGATTATAGAAGAAAAAAGAAAATCTCTAATCTTAATCCCTTTAGGAAAATCTAACTGTCTAAGGCCATTATAGGCTACTGTAAAAGAGCCCATCATTCGATAGGGATTAGAAAAGTCTCCAGGGTCAATTGGACTCAAATTATACTTTGATTTGCCCAACTAAATATAGCCTAGTAGCTTAGAATTATGAATCTCTTTTTTAGGTTTCAAGCCACTTCTCACACCAAGTAAAGAGTTCTTAGTTTTTCACTTTTTTTTTTCTTTTTTTCTATATAAGAAATTAGCATCCCATCCAAAATACTCTGACCAAGCTAGCCTCCATTTTTTTTATTTTTCGCAAAAAATAAAGTATTTTAAAAATAATATTTTTGAAGAAATTATTTTTTAAAAATATAATTTTTTTATTGTTGTTAGATTGATATGAAAATTAATTGAAGCTATTTAGAGTAATATATTAAAAAAATTTATTTTCTGTCCATTTATAAGATTAATATAAATTTTTTTTGTCATGTGTCATGTAAATTTTTTTTTAAAGTTTTTCATTAACTTTTTAAAAAAATTAAGTTATTTTATTAATTTTTTTTATATCATTTTCTTTTTGTATATCTCAAATTCTCAATTAAAACTTGTACCGTTCAATATATTTAATATTTTTTATTATTATTTAATTGACTTTAACACATATATTTTTATTTATATTAATATTCAAAATTATAATAATATAACATTTAAAATTAATAATAATAATAATAATCATATTAATAATTTGAATATTGTTATGAACCTGTTTTATAACTAACTTATTGATTCAAAGTAGATTGAAGATTTGAGGAATAAAATAGAAGCAAGAAGAGAGGAAGGAGGAGAAATAGAAGAATGAAAAGAGAGAAGAATTGAGAGAAGAGAGAGAGAGAGAGTAGAGGAGATAAAAGTAACAGACTGATACTGGATTGCAATATGATTATTCATTTGCTTCTCTTCTTCTTTACACAGTTACTTGTACAGTTCAACATAAGTAGTTATAAGTAACTCGTTTAAAAACTTGTAACAAAATATTAACCAGCTAATAGAATACTAATTTGCTACAGCTTATTAACAATCAACTAATCATTGACTACTAGTATGCTAATACCATAATAAATATATTAAAATATTTTTAGAAAATATAAAACTAAATAAAAATATATAACCCAAATTTATGTAAAACACAAACTTGCGATTGGTATATTATATCTCAAAATTGTCTTTTAAGTTTTAAGGGTGGCTTTCTATCTCTAAGAATCTCTCTCCATAATGCAACTTGTAGTTGTGTTTGTCAATTGTGAAAGGGAAAAGGAAATTTTGGCTATATATAATTACATATATTATTTAGGGGGTGTTTGAATCTATTTAAAATAGATATGAAACGCTGTTTTGAAATTTAAAAAATACTAAACGATTTTTTAAATATTTGATAAATTAATTCAAAACGCTGTTTTGAAGTTTAAAAAAGAAAAAATTTAAACTACATATATCAGTTTTTTTGAAACGATTTTTTTAAAAATCTATTTTTCAAAATGAGTTTTTAACCCAAGCACCCTCTCAATAAGCCATGCACACATTAGAAGTTGTCATATCCTTTGTTTGAATTCTGATTATATTTTGTTTTAATTATTTGATTTGATTTAATAAAAGAATTAGCGGTTTGTTTTGATGGTTGTCATATCCTTTGTTTGAATTCTGATTATATTTTGTTTTAATTATTTGATTTGATTTAATAAAAGAATTAGCGGTTTGTTTTGATTTAATGATAATTAAAATATTTTTAAATCGTTTAAATTATATATATAAATACATATGGCTTATCTATCCTTCTAACAAATTATATATATAATTTTTACCTATTTTAGTTTTCACTTTTTAGACATTTTTTAGGACAAGTCTTGAGAGGTGTTGGATCTAGTTATCTTGTGCTCTACATTTTGGCTGTCTAATTTTATTTTGGCCTTATCTTTTAGGGTGAGCCATTTTTAATGTTGATCGTTAAAGGGTATATTGAATGATAAAAATTAAAAATTTTGATAGATTTAAAAAGTTAAAGAGTATTTAATAATAATTTTTAAAATTTTTACAAAAATTAAAAGGTATTTAATAATAATTTTAAAAAAATTTATAAAAATAAGGGAGTATTTAATTATAATTTTTATAAAATCTATAAAAATAAATCGATATTCAAAAGTTATTGACTTTTATAAATAATAAATTTTTATATACTTTTTACTAACTTTTTTATATAATACATAAATAAAAAATATTTTTAAAAATCTTTCACTTTCTCTCAAGATTTCATTTTTTTTTCTTTTAAAATAAAAAAGTGTCCTCTAGAGAAAAAAATAAATAAAAATAAGACACCTTGAAATGTCAATCAAATAATTTTTATCTTATATATATGTATAATATTCTTTTTTAGTATTTCATTGAGTTTTTTTTTTCATTTTGTTTATTGATTTATTGAAGATTTTTTTTATGTTGTTCTGTGAAAGCATTTATAATGACTCCTTAATTTTATTTCAATATATGTTCAGACATTATTTTTTTGGATTAATTATTATTTTTTTTCTGTAAAATAATTTAATACATTAAGTTTTCTCTAATCTTTTAAAAATATATTAACTTTTTCCTCACAAATATTCTAATATATTATTAAACTCTTTCGTCTAATTTTACAGTTAGTCA
Organism: Aleurites moluccanus; assembly: GCA_948193065.1. NCBI lineage: Eukaryota > Viridiplantae > Streptophyta > Magnoliopsida > Malpighiales > Euphorbiaceae > Aleurites > Aleurites moluccanus. The sequence continues at coordinate 50,577 of CANXYC010419202.1, read as the reverse complement.
ACCCTAAAATATTTAACAAGAATAGTAAAAAAATAGAAATAACCTTACAATTTATTATTAATTAATTATATTTTATTTTTTCTTTAAAAAATATTTTTTAGGGTTAAAAAATATATTTTCATATTTTTTGACAAATTTCAAAATAAAAGTAAATAAAAATATTGTTTTATTTTATTTTTTAAAAAATAAAAAATATTTTTTAAAAAATATTTTTATTTTTTATTTTCAAATTTGTCAAAAATATGAAAATAAATTTTTTATTTGTATTAAAAAATTTAAGAAGAAATAATAATTTCTTCTTAAATTATTTTTTTAAAATAAAAATAAAAAATAAAAAATAAAAAATATTTTTGTTTATTCTTTATTTTTATATTTATCAAAAAATATGAAAATAAATTTTTTAACCCTAAAAAATATTTTTTAAAATAAAAATAGAATGTAATTAAATAAAAATAAAAGGTAAAAATATTTATGACTTTTTACTATCCTTATTGAGTATTTTATGGTTGACTAATGATAAAATTGAACGAATAAAATATTAATATAACAAAACATTCGTTAGGGGGGAGTTAGTATATTTTTAAAAAATTAAAAAAATTCAATGTATTAAATTATTTTATATAGAAAAATAGTAATTAACCTTGTTATTTCAAATCCGCTTCATCCAATTATCAAACAAAAATTATAACCCAATTAATTAATTAATTAGCATGTCATATTTCATCAATTTTAATATGTAATTTTGAATTAATTAATATTTTCAACCAATTAAACTTAATTGTATAGCTTTATTAGTCCCAACAACACTTTTCTTCTTCTTCTTTTTAATGAGAATTAATTGTAGTTTATTTTATCAAGATACACCTTTCAAGTAAATTTATATCAATTATCAACCAATTACACCTATAAACCAATTAAAAACTACCATTAATTGAAAAAAAAATAATAATTGGCATCATAAGTTCATAATTAATCCTTTATTAAAAAGTAAAATAAAAATTGAAATTCAGCCTTTTACATAATGCACTCTAGCATAATGATTTTTTTAAAACGCATTATTTGATCCTATTTTATATTTTTGTTTGTAAAGAGTAACTAATAATAAAAATTAGAGGAAAAACAAATAAGAATTTTGTAATTTCTCACTTTTCACATTCAGAATTAGAATTTTTTGTGATAATTCGAGATTTGTGGTTTTTATTATTAAATATTTTAGAAATATTTTATCTAACAATGTTAATATTATTAACGTATCGTCTACGTAGCGCCACATCAATAATTAAGTAGTGGCATATATATATAAAAAAACAAATTACATTATTTTATATCAACTTTAAACTAACATTTTAATTACAAACTTCTTATTACAATTTTTTAATTACAAACTTTTTAATTTTATCAAATTACAAAATTTTTAATTGACAAAATTTTATATCAACTTTTAATAATCAAATTACAATATTTTTAATTGATAAAATTTTATTTTATCGTATTAGTTATTATAACATATAAAAATAATATAATTCATTTTTATTATAAAATTCTAATGATAATCTTATAAATTAAACTTAAAATTATATGTATTTTTACCTAAATTCAAGTTATTTAAATATAAAAATATGAAAAAAACAAATGAACTATTTGAAAATCTCCAAAAAAGAGCTAGGTGATAAAAGTAATTTATTTATTTATTTTTTAATTTCTAATGTGGCACTATATAAATGCAGACATGGTGTCATGTGGATGACACACCAGCAATATTAACGTCGTTATATAAAATGTCATTAAAGTATTTAATTGTGAAAATTATAAATAACGAATTATCATAAAAAATTTCATAAACTTGAATATGAAAAGCGTAAAATCACATGATACTTATTTATACTTTTTCCTAAAAATTATTAGCACCAAGACTTTTATTATTTAATTGAGAGCTACTTTTATTTATTATACTAATCATTTATTTTTATTACTTGAGAAATATAAACATATTACATTATATAAAATAGATATAAAAAGTCTATTAATATCTATAAAAATGTATCAATATCTAATTTTTTTTTTGAAATAAATTCTTTGAAAATCATTACAAATTTATAAATTCTGTAAAAATCCTTAAAAATTTATAAATTTTATAAAAATCATTTACTTAAAAAAAATCTATAAATATCGTTAAAATTCTTAATTAAATACGTCCTCTAAGTATGACTTCTAGGATTTATTGGGTACCTATAACAATTCTTAGCTCTTAATGGCCACCAAAATTATCCAATAAGGAATTTAGAAGAGTTTGAATTGAAAAAAAATATTAATAAAACAAAATCAATGTTTTCCATGACTCACTCTAACAATAATAAGTTTGGTTAAATAGAAATGCTGAAATAATCCACGGATTTAGCAAAAATAAGGGAACTGTAACTCAGGCATGGAAGGATTTTAGTTCAGGGTTTAATTTTTGAAATTTTTTTAGAATAATTTATTATTTAATTTATAAAATAAATAAAATAGTATTTTTTTAAAAAAAATAATTAATTATTTTTTAATAAAATATTATCTAATCTCATTTTTTTTCGATTTTTTTCTTTTTCATTCACTTTCCTTCATTTTATTTCTTATTTTCCTTCACTTTCTTTCATTTTCCTTTACTTTGTTATCAAATTTTCTTTATTTTCTTTTCCAATGATATTATAATAATTTTTTATTATTTCTAAATTAAAATATATATTTAATATTTTTTAAATAAATTTATTTTATTATCATAATATTAATTTTTAAAATTTTAAAATTTCTACCTTTATTCTTGATGTTTCCTTCCTAAAATTTCTACATTCGTCCTAACCTTAAATCAATTTACCCTTTTTTTCATATATATATATTAAACCTCTAAAATGTAATTTTTTTTTTAATATTATACCATAAATTAATAAAAAATTCTCCGGCTCAAGTGATCTTCAATTTACTTATTGTAAACTCAACATCTTTTAATTTCAGGGATTACACTCTAATATTATTAAATTAAAGAGTTGGATTTAGTGATGAGAATTTTGTTATGCTTCAATGGATATTCACTTGACCGGAACTTAATTATCTACTTTGTTTAGAAATAAGATGGGTTATTGTAACACAAAAAAAACAAATAAATAGAAGAAAGAAATAAGGTGGGTAAAGCAATATGCGTACGTTCACTTGCTTCAAAGGCGAGGGTAGAAAGAAAATGTAGGAAATAGACAATGATTTGCCTATGCCCTTTGTTCCAAACCATAGACAATCCCACATAAATACCCCAAAACTCAGCCCTTGAAATGGAAAATTAAGACAAAATTTATGTATAACAAATGATAGAATCATAAGTAATAATAATCTGAAAATAATAATAGCAGCAGGTGGCTGGTGCAAGCTCCGTATGTTTTTCTGTTGGCGGTAATAATTCCAATCCTTTCGCTGGCCTGTACCTTAATCAAGAAAGAAATAACAAGAGAAATTAAAAAAAAAAAAAATCACACCCTAATAAAATTGAGGAAAGAATTCAAAGGGTAAAGAAAATTAAATTTATTTTTTCATTATTGAAGTTGATATATATATATATATATATATATATATATATATATATATATATATATATGATCATGACAACGCAAACAAACTGTTCAAACTTATGAATGGACAATAACTAATAAACAACTTAATTTCTTCATTCAATCACAATCTGGTGTGTCAAACAATTCCCATGAAAAACAATTCAGTGAATTCTAAAATATCTTCAAATCTCAATAATATCAAAGTAAAGATGTAGAAAATTGCAGCATAAAATATTACCAGACAAACACCAAGCTCATAACTATACCCACATTAAAGACATCATAAACTGCCATTCAAATATCTAACACAGGCTAAAAAATTCCAATCCAAACACAGATTTACATCATTTTCAAATGTCCTAAACAAATTATAATGGGTATATTATTGTTCACCCATGATCAGAAATACAAAGAGAAAGAGAGAGAGAGAGTTTAATTATACCCAGACCAGAATTTTGAACAAGCATTACTATTCATGGTTGTTGCAGATATCCAATTCCCATTTAAATTCAATTTTTTCAAAATCACAATCCCAAATCATTCCCCATAGAGAAAACTTAAATATTCTATACCAATTCAGAAAAAAGAAAACGCATAATCCTTCGAATTCACACCTAAATCTCATATTCAAACAAAATTGGATTGTATTATGAGGAATTTGAAATCCCATAGAGTTGTTACTAACTCTTTAGAATTAGAGATGATTGTAGGTGGGATTGTCCATTTAGAATTATTTTTTAATTTATAATGGGGTCTAATATTCCCCAGTTTAAATTCTCTCATATCTCAAGCAATAATTAAGTTATAATGTGAAAGGCATATATATACAGTCCTAGTGCTCAAGCCAACATGTCTCCGACTATACTATTTGGTTCGGCTTCCTTCACAGTCACCATGGTGATTTCTTGGGGAAAGTGGGCAACAATCCGAATAAGGATAATCTAAAAGATAAGAGTCCTATTTATCCATGTATATGCAACTTATATAAATATACTTGTATAAAATCTCACTTTTGCATATTTGATAGAATATTATCAAATCCTTTACATACTAGCGCATATATATATATATATGCCACAAAAAGAAAGACAAGAAACAAGAACAAATACCAGCAACCATCCGGAAAGATTGATCTTGATCAAGTAGGAGGACGGCAACGGCCCGGCTTTTGTTCTGGAAGAAGGGTGCACGGGTTCTGAACAGAACGAGGCGTCGGTCCTTTCATAGTAGGACTGAATTTAGGGTTTGGGTTCAAAGACCTGAAAGCAGCAACTCTTCCATTAGTAAGAAGAAGAATGAGGATCGACACAAACACAATCACTGCTTTTTTATTCTTCATAATTCTCGTTTGGTTTCTGAACGAGAATGATAAAACAGGGGAAGCTTTCCGATATCAAAACAAAAAGATGCCTTCTTAAGTTATACATGATGGAAAAGTGGGTGCCAGCTTGGGGGTTGCATGCACACAGTGCACACGATGTTCGTTTTTTTCTTTTTTTTTTTTTTAAATTACACTATAGCAGGATATCACACGCGCCTATGTACACTCTAAAAATACACCCTAAGATAAACGCCCAATTCAACCCTTAAATTTAATATTCACTTTCAATCAAAATCATTTTTGGATCAATTTAGTCCAAATATTTTATTTGAATTTAACGCGAGTAACCGAAGCAATCAAAATTGAAAAGACGAATAAAAAAAAACAGCCAGTTGATCAGTCTGATTTACCTCCAAATATTTGTCTTATAAAAATCGATATCAAACACTCTTAAAAATTAATATCAAAAACACGCCAACTCAGCCGGATATCCAGTGAACCAAATAACCTAGACCAATTTTTCCGGAACAGATCAAGAAATTGTGCGGATGACTTGGACCGGTTTTGTCAATAAACTGTATATGGGTTCAAAAAGACATACCCTTTTTCATGCGCGTTGGGCTTTTTATGCAGGCCAATCTCTCTGCATTTGCAGGCCCAATGTGCTACTATTTCTTTGCTCAATAACAAGCACTCGATATAAATACAATAGACTTTGTTTTGGTTTTTGCTTTCCGATGTGGGATTTGAGGAGGCCTTTTTTTGACTAGGAAAATACCAACCAAGAGCAGAAAAGTAACAACAAAAATTTAGCAGTTCAAATAGAAGTTGTTGGAGTAGGCATATCTAATTATTCTATCTTCATTTATTTTACACAATTTAATTATTCTATCTTCATATATATATATTAAATTATAAAATAAGAATACTAAAATTAATAAAAACTTAGATCATTATAATATGTAACATTAATTATAATATTAATAAAAATATATTTTTTAATTAAATTCAATTAAAAGTCTAAATTGACTAAATTAACTAAATCAAAATATCTTTATTTAGCTAAATTAAATTAATTATATTCTAACTTAGATAATTTAGTTATTTGATTAGATTTGTTAATGATTTTTTTTTACAAATAATAAATGTTTAATTATATAGTTATTTTATTCTAATTTCGAATATTTAATTAATTTTATAGATTTTTTAATCGGATCAAATATGAAAATATTAATCATGATTCATAATTGATTAGGGTAATATTGATTTGATTTAATTAATTTGAAAGGTTATTATAAAATCAAATCAAATTTTTTTGTTTGAAATTTTTTTAAATCAAATCAAATTATTATTATAATCAAATTGTCATTTTAATTCAATTTGTTTGATTTAATTTGAATACTTTTAATTTATTAATTTTAAATCAAAGGTAAAATATTTATAAAGTATTAGTAATAAAAAAATTCTAAAAATAGTTTAATATTATATAATGTAAAATTTATTTATTTTATTAATTAATATAATAAAATTTATATTTTTTTTAAGAATTATATTTTTATTTATTTATTATTTGTTAACTTTTATTAATAATATTTTTAAAATTTTAAATTAATATTAAATTATATATATATATATATCAATTTAATTTAATTTGAAACTAAAAAAAATACATAAATTATAAATTAAATTAAAATTTTAATTTATATTATTATCAAATTAAATTAAATTAAATAAATATAAAATTATCAATTTTAATTTAATATAATTCATTTAATTGATTTGATTTTCATCAGTTAAAAAATTATTAAATAAATTATAAAATGATCTATTTTAATTTACAATAATAATTAACCCTGCACAGGTATTTAAACATACTTACATGGGTGTTTGACGTGATGCATCACGGAGATTTCTCGCTTTATTTGCTCCATTAATCCTTGCTTCTGTACCAGATCTTTGTAGATTACTTTAATGGCATCTGTACCAGATCTTTGTAGATTACTTTAATGGCAACAATTTCATGGGTCTCCAAATTTTTCCCTTTGTAGACCTTAGTGAAGGTTCCTTGGCCCAATAGCTTCCACATCTCATATTTCCCAAATAGAATGTGTCTGCCTCCATTGATTTGGCAATCTTTGTGAGCTACATACTCTATTTCGATGTCCATAACAGAGGCAGCAAAACAGAGTAACCAACACAGATCCTATCCCAAATCTAGAAACAAAACTTTTTTTAATGGAAAAATGAGAAATGGTTGGGTTTCACAGAAGGAGTGAAGGAGAAAGATTTTTCCTGGAAAATTTTGCAAGCTCCAATAATGGGATTATCCGGGAAAAAAACCCGAGGGATTGCTGGGGAAGTGAGGAACATTAGGGATGAAAGAAAAATTATTACAAGGAAATAGGGTGAAACAGGTGAGAACAATTTGCATTTGGTAAGGAGGAAAATAAGGGGAATCAAAGGGAAGTGTTTTTTTTTTTTTTTTTTTTTTTGTGTTATAGCAGCCATTGATGGATATAGTTTATGGGGTTGTGCAAAAAACAGAGCGTCAATAATGTAAAAACAGAGTAGCACCGAGAACCAATGATTCTCTCAGCGCTAGCACAGTTGCAGTTGGATGGCGATTTCAAACGACAAGCCGTTTGATTTGACACAGGAAATCGAATGTCTTGTCGTTAGTGTAGGTCGTATAATTGGCCAAGCGTCATTTCTAAAATAATGACATAGGCGATAGGCTAAAAATAAGCGATGTCGTTTATCTTTCAGAAGAAAAGGTTCATCGCAGATTGTTTGTTTAGATATCAAAATCACTTTTTAAACTCCTTATCGTTTGTGGAGGTTTCCTGTTGTTTATAAACGACAAGTCGGATACCCTTTTTATTATTATTTTTTTTGCAAAAAAAGTTATTGAAGTACAAAATTTTACCTTAAACTTGTACCTTTTTTTTTTTTTTAGAAGATGGCATCAAACCTGATTTAATCCTACTAAATTTCTATTGCATTCTCTAAAAACAATTAATTTCAATGTTTCTTAACATTCCGTTTAATTATATCCCATTTTCTTGCTTAATTCAATTATTATAGTTCTATAAAAGAGAGACTTCCCTCTTATGTGTGTGTGTGTCCACCCTTGGATCGAGGATGAGGACAAGTCATTTTCAGTCTGTGATAGAAGACCCACTACTACGTATACATTAAATTTATTTCTGGCTTTTTCTAGTTGTTAGACAGTATAAAGTAATGCAACAATTTATTTATTAAATTTTGGTAGCAAAATAGATATGAATAGTGTAGGGGGTGGTAGTCACATGGGGAAGATATGGTTCACAGATTTTGATCCCAGAATACAACAATGACTCGATCGAGAGAGTGATATGTTGTCTCGCAAGACATGGTTTCCTCTTCTTCCACTCCTTCCACCCTTGGCTTTTGGTTTCTTAACCTTTAACTTTTCTTCCTTATTTCTCTCCTTTTACTATATTTTTTTTCATTTATTTATATACCAGTATTCTTTATTAGATTGGTAATTTTAGTATGCATATATATTATTTTCTTAAAATATTTTAATATATAAACTATTTTTCAACTACATTGGGCCCTTTAATAATGTAATTCGGGCTTACAATAATTATAATTAATATGATTAATAATTTTAGGTTTACGATAAAGAAGAAGCTAAAACATATGCACTTGACAACATCATTCAACTCTGTTGTGTCTTTGTTGGCGTCGGCAAGATCCATTGCACGCAAGTCTCTGACTCCAGGAAATCGGGCACCAAGGTTTTTGAGAGCTTCTTTGATCTCTTGTTTGCTGAGAACATTGCAATTTATGGCGATCTCTTGGAGGCAAAGCACAATTCACGTGAAAATAAAGATTGCAGTGATAACTTTTGTAGCTAATAGACTTTCCAAACTCATCATTTGGAGCATTTAAATTGAAAGTCGAACCAGAATGGCACTATAACAAAATTAAGTGGACGTTCATGTCATTAACGTTTAATAATGCTGGTAAAAGTCCACATTCGATGTGGGTTTGAAATAGGCAATCTGAACAAAATTGAGAGAAGTTTTCACAAGGTTTATATTTATGGTGCTGTGAAAAATTATAACTGGATGGATTATTAGTTTTCAAGAATGGATTGGACATTTCTCCTTCAGATCAAGCAACTTGTCCGGTAACTCAGCACAAGCTTCATGAAGGATGAACTCATCACATTCCATGCACTTTTATGTTGCTCCAGAAATAAATTTTTTACGATAATTGCAACAAAGTCTTTCAAAACAAGCAACTATTGGGTCCGCAATCAAGAAAAATTCATACGCATGCCTTTCTGCAAGATTTTTACCAATAATGGCTGCCAAACCTTTGGATGTGAGTCAAAGATCAATTTGGATTTTCTGTATATTTACTGTGTCATATCTTGTCTTATATATTTATCAATATAAAATATTAACCGTCAAAATATTTAAAAAAAAATATATAAGGTATAAAAATATATATATAACATTAAATTAAATATTAAATAAAATAAAATATTCGGATTGATAAAAGATTTGAAACTTATTCAATCTTGCAACCTTTAGCATCCATATGAGGGACAAAATCATCTACTATAAATACTTTTGTAACATCGAGGGAATGACACAAAATTTTTAGGAAGTAATATTATGAATTAGAGACTCAAAAATTAAATTTTTAAAATAGAATGATTATTTTATTAATTTTAATAAATTTGAATAATTGAATAATAATTTATTTCAAAGTTAAAGGGTCAAAAATAAAAAAAATAAAAGAATATATAATTAAATAATATTTTATTAGAAACTCAAAAATTAATTTTTTAAAATAAATGAATCATTTTATTAATTTTAAAAATTAAATAATAATTTTATATTAAAAAAATTTAAAAATAAATGGGAGACACATTTCGCCTCTTTCCTGTTAATAGATCTGTCTCTAAGATCTTGAATTGTTTGAAGTTCAGCATTTGGCGATGATCATATAAGCCCCTTGAGATATTTGCCAATTAGGCTAAATGGTCAAATTGGGCATATTGAGAGGGTGGAGTATTGATAATAACTATGAGTTTTGGATCGAGTTGGATTGAACTGATTTGAGAGAGAATTTTTAAAGGTAAGTTATTGGATTCGATAAAGGAGCTTGTAATAGAATTTGGAAGATTTGGGTTAATATCTTCTTCGTCGTAAGAGGATAATGAAACGTGGTCGGATATATATAGAGAGGTAAGAGACACATGCTCTCTTTTTAATTTTTAAAATTTTTTAAAATAAATTATAATTTAATCTTTAAAATTTAATAAATTAATAAAATAATTATTTTATTTGAAAATTTAATTTTTTAATTTTTAATAAAATATTATTTAATTATATTTTTATTCACTTTTTTTTCCCTTCATTTTCTTTGTTTTCTTTTTAATTTTTTTTTATTTTCTTTATTTTTTTTCTCAATTTTTTTAATAATATTATAATAATTTTTAATTATTTTTAATTGATACATATATTTGATATTTTTATATTTTTTAAATAAAATTTATTTTATTATTATAATATTATTTTTTAAATTTTTTACACCCGTCCTTAAATATATAGAATGACTCAAAATCCCTGCTTACACGCCTATATTGAAGGGATGCCGCTAATTTACATGCTATTTTGCTTTCTTTTTTGTTCGTTGGACCCTTCATCGTTATGATCATTGAAAATTTTGATTGTTCTTGATTATCAATAGCAGCAGATTTTTCCATTTGCTTTCTAGCTCTTTTATCTCTGTTTTAACATTTAAAGTTAAAAACAAAATTAAGCCTTTTGATTTTGTTCCTCAATCATCCTCCAGGTGCATAATTTTAATAAAATAAATAAGCTATTGGAAATTAAGAGGGAATATCAAAAGTTAACAGGGAAGAAATTTAAGATGCTACATCTTAACCTAAGAAAATTGTTTATTTAATCCTCATCTAGTTGTTAAAATTGTTTGTTTAATGTACAAGATGTTTGGTTTTTTAATCACTATCATCGTAATTGAATGGCTAAAATTTTTAATTTTCACTCATTTAATTTAATTTTAAATTTTAAACTTTAATTTTTAATATTTATAATTTATAATTTATAAATTTTAAAAATTTATTTTCTTTTAAAAATTATTAATTTTTAATATTTTATTTTATTCTTAAAATTATAAATTTAAATTTTTTAAGATTTTTCAATTTTCATTTTAATTTTAATTTTTAAAATATTATAATTTTTAAATTTTTAAATTTATTTTGTTTTCAAAATTATTAATTTTTAATATTTTAATTTATTTTTAAAATTATAAATTTAAACATTTTTAAGATTATTCAATTTTATTTTTAAAATATTTAAAATTTTAAAATATTCCATTTATAAATACTAAAAATTAATTTTTTTTTTTTTTTCAAATTCAAATGACATTTTTCAGAATTAAAAAAATAATGAGTTTACGCGGCATATACGAACACTATCTCCTAATTGCTAATAGAACAAATCATATGGGTCAAACCATTTGGCACCTTTTTGAACTTACCCTGTTCTTTTTTACCTTTTTTTTTTTTTTTTTTTTTTTCTCTTGTATTTTTTTTTCTTCCTAATTTTTATCCATTATTTGCAAAATTAACTCATCTTTTATATTTGCAAAATCTCAAATAGATTGGGCCCTTTAATTAGACATGCAATTAGGCCTTAGAAGTATGAAGATGAAGCCCAATTGCTGATGATAAGCATTCTTAATAATATGATCGATAATTAATTTTTTGGGAAGAAGCTAAAAACATATGCAAGTGAAAGCTGATGTAATTAATGGACGTATTGAACAAGTAGGTTAAGAATAAACAATACTTAGAGGGCGAACCACTTCCAACAGGTTATTAACAAGATCATCCAGCTCTTCTATGTCAATTAATCCATCTCCATCGGCATCAGCCTGGCGGATTGCACGGTCGGCCTTCCATCCAGAGATCCTTGAACCAAGACTCTTGAAAGCCTCTTTGAGCTCTCTGTAGCTGAGAACATTGTCCCAAAAATTTGCTCTAGTGCATCTTTATCCATAGTAGTATAACGCCGAATGCCACTTTTTTGTGGATGAGGCGGAGATGGAGGCAAAGCACAATTCAAATGAAAATCAAGATTGCAGTGATAACATTTGTAGCTAATAGACTTTCCAATCTCATCACATTTGGAGCATTTAAATTGAAAGTCGAACCAGAATGGCATTATAACAAAATTCAGTAGATGTTCATGTCTTTCATATTTAATAATGGTTGGTAAAAATCCACATGCGATGTGGGTTTGAAATAGGCAATCGGAACAAGTTTTGGAGAATTGTTCACAAAGGTTGCATTTATGTTGCTCTGGAAAGTCAAATTCAGATGGGTTTTCAATTTTCAAGAACGGAGGACAATTATCCACAACATGTGGATCATAAAACTTGGCTGGTAGTGCTGCACAAGCATCATGAAGGATGAATTTATCACATTCTACGCATTTATAGGTTCCTCCAGAAATGAATTTCTTACAATGATTGCAACGAAGTCTATCATAACCAGCAACAGTTGGGTCTTCAATCAAGGAAAATTCATGTGCATGCCTTTCTGCAAGATTTCTATCGACAATGGCACTATCATCTGTAGAGGCCGAACCTTTTGATAGATCAAGGACTTGATACGTATTCGATTCTGCAACCTCTAGCATCTTATGGACAAAGTCCTCTACATCAAACTTTTCTGTAATGTCGATGATAATTTTTGGTACTTCATTCATTTCGTACCGATCACCATCTTGATTGTTTGGAGTTTTACATTCAATGATTATCATAGAAGCCTTTTTAGAATTTGCCAATTGGACCAAATATTTGAATTGGGTAGGTTGAGAGAGTGGAGTATTGATGATAACCCTGAGTTTTGAATCGAGTTGGGTTGAACAGATATGAGAGACAATTTTGAAAGGTAAGTCATTGGATTCATCAATGGAGGAGCTTGGAATAGAATTTTGAAGGTTTGGGATGATATCTTCTTCGTCGATGAGAGGATATTGAACGAATGCTGCTAATTGACGGGCTATTTTGCTCTTTTTTTCATCTGAAGGACCAATCATTGCTATGATCATTGAAATTTTTGATTGTTTTTTATTATCAGTAGTAGCTAATATTTCCATTTGCTCACAAACTTTTTTTTTTTTCTCTATTTCAATATACTAAACCTATAAACCAAAGCTAATTTATTTACGTTCTTCAATCTTTCTCAAGGTGCCCAATTTTAATAAAAGAAATAAGCTAATGAAAAGAGGGAATATCAAAAGTTAGAAGGGAAGAAATCTAAGATGCCATAATCTTAATCTAAGAAAATTAATACCAAAATTTTTCATTCATCACAAGCAAAAATTATATTCCAAACCTTCAACATTGCTTACTTTACGTGATGATATGTTGCTAAGATACTTCATAATAAATTCATATTTGATCTTCGATTCTTTAAAAATAGACTATTATATTATAAATTTCTAAAATATTCATAACTGTCCTTTAAAATATAAGTTAAAGTGAGATCTATCCCAATATTAAGGCCTAGTTTGATACAGATTATGAAAATAATTTTTCATATGGGAAAAAGTTCTATTCCTAAAAGTGATACTTTCAAAAGTAATTAACTGTATGTTTATATTTGATAAAATATAATATAAAAACTACTTATAAACTCATAAGAATATTTTTGTCCATTAATTTTTTAAAATCAGTTACGCGTTTAATCTAAATTCAGCTATATTGAAAAGTTACAATTTCTAACTTATTCAAATAGTTGAATTTTAGTTATCCAGATAATTGCTTTTATTAATTTTGATATTTATCAAACACTATCAATTGAGTCAAAATCAGTTTCTCACTCAAAAAAATTATTTTTTCCTTTTTATAAACTGTGCTAAACGGGTACTCTAGGGTACTAATTAGAGTTGTTAACTAAATCCAAGTAGCAATTTTAGTTAAGTAGTAGGGATGAATCTTACTTTAATAATCATTTAGATAAATTACTATTAGTTCTTGTGATTTTATCTAATTAATAAGTACATCTTTCTTTTTCTAGAAAATAATTAAATAGTTTATTACATTTGTTTCCATTGACAAAATATTCATTTCTTTTAAAATAATTAAAATTTTTCGAGACCAAAATATCATTATATATACTATGTGATTATAAAGCCTAATATAATATATTCTCTCATTTTTTTTTTTATATTTCTTGCTTTTTGAATAAAAACTCAAATTAAATATTAATATTTTAAAATTTTCTAAAATAATAAAAATTATACTATATATTTTAAATAATTAAAAAATATATTTTTATTATAAATAACAAAAATAATTCTATAATGTGATCTTTCTTTTTAATTAGTTTGAAATGCATATATACACATATATATTATTAGAATTTGTAAAAATATTTTTACTTTTAAATATGCCTTTAACTCTAAAAATTACTATGATTAACAACAAATGACTTTTTTATTAATGAAACTAAATGTGATAGATTATTTATTTAGCTTCTCAAAAATAATATATCAACTTTTTAATTAGATTAAATCTGATAGACTAAGTAATATTTTATTCTTTATATTGTAATTCATATCAGAAAAAAAAAACTTAAAACTAATAATTTTGGTCAAAAAATGAAATTGTGAATAACTTTAAACATTTGAGATATAATATTCTATTTTTACAGAATAAAGCTGGCAGTGTAAAAAGTTAAAAAAATTCAAAGTATTTAAGACTGATAAGCCTATATATAAAATGTATTTTTCTTCTTTTGCAAATATTTTTTTTTTCCAATTTGTTCTCTTCCTATTTCCTATTAATTATTTAAAAGGCTACCAATTTTCATATTTGATCAAATTTCAAATATATTGGCCTTTTAATAATACAATTTGGACTTGGATACATCAAGACTCAAAACTCATAATCATAAACATAAAGGTAGTGATAAAGCCCAGCCCACTAAGCAAATGAAAAATAATGGAAAAATAAAACATTTTTTTTATTAATTAGGCTATGCATAGGGATTACCCCCAATGACTCAGTTTTTAAAATAACTTTAATTAGTACTATTACTAGGAAAAATTTCATTTCTTATCATGTAATAATTCATTATCCATTATTTTATGCAAGTTAAGACTATATAAAAACTAGTGTTTTAAATAGAAATTTTTAAAAATAGTGTTATTAAGATTTGAATATAATAAAATATTAGTAACAAATTCACTCAAATGTGTTTAAATCATGAATTTAGATTTAAAATTTAAAATTTAGATAACATATTTTAAATTTATGATTTAAAATATATAAATTAATAAATTTCTTATTTTAAAAATTTAAAATTCTAGATTTTAAATTAAAAATAAAAATAATAAAATAAAAAGAGTATTTAGAAATTTTATTTTTGAATTATTAGATATTTGTGATACAAACAAAGAATTTAATTCAAATTTAAATAGAAAATTTAAATTCTTATTAACTAAACTTATCACCATATTATTTGAAAAAGAAAAAGAAAATATTAGACATAGAAATCATTAGAAAAATAATAAGTTTTGTGCTAAACATCTTATTTCAACCATAAATTGAAAAATGAAAACGTGTATGACATGTCATTTCATTCTTGTCGATTTCTAGTAGTAGACATTTACCAATTTGGAGCATGTAACGTGTTACCACTATTCCTAGTTCGGCGAGATCATTGCCACACTGTCCACAACTATATATATTTAAATATAAAATGAATTTAAGCTTTTCAAATGTTTCTTTTGAAAATTGAATTGAATTTCTTGAAAAACCTTTGACCAAACAAAGTTGTTTTGGGAAAATAAGTAGAAAATTTGAAGAGGAGAGAAAAGAAAACAATTCAAACAATTTAATTGAGAAATAAATATGTGCATGTACGTGTCATCATCACTTGTATATAAATCAAAGCTTTTTTTTTTTTTTTTTTTTCTTTTAGCTATGAGCAAAGGAAAAATCACTTTCTGGTGTGGAACGTACGACTATTAATTTTTTAAAATTTTAATTTTAATTCATATTATTTATATTTTTTTAAAATATATATAAATGATTTTAAAATATTTTAAAATATTTTATTTTCTATTTATATTTTTTATAATATTTTTATATATGTATGTTTAGTATAAATATAATATTTTAAAATTAAAAATTATCCATATTCTTTTATTAATTTAAATTTTTTTCTTAATATTTATATTTTGATTCCAAATTTCATATATAGTTTTGCCCCTTTCTATAAGTAATATCACAAGTTAATTTTAAGATTATATAAACTATTTTAAGTTTTTATTCATTGTCGATGTGAGATTATTTTTTCATCGTTGTTGTAATTCTATTAGTTGAATGACTTATATTTATAATTGAGTTTATCATGATTGATTTTGGATATTATAGTTCGCTAGTACTCCGACGGCTCCATATCATATTCTGCTCCATGGATGATTCTTTTCCCGTATATCCACTAGCTCTACATAATTTAACTACAATATGGTTATGATACTAAATTATAACGATTCGATTTGAAACTGATTTTAAATAATTTATTATTTTATGGGTTAATCCCGACCTAAAATGATTATTCTAAATTATTTAGATAATAATTAGTTAAATTATATAATTCATTTTAATTTTTTTATCTACTGGTAATGTGAAACGATTTTTCTATCACTGTGCTGGAATGTTAAAATTAAATTTATTTTTTTCATCTAATTAAAGATGAATAATTATTTATGGTGAGATTAAAAAAAATTGTAAATAAGAAAATTTTCTTATTTATTTTCAAATTAAAGTGTAATTTTACATCTGCATTTTGCAATTTGCAAATAAAAGAAGAAAAAGATAAAGGAAATTTCAAGATTCTCTAAAGGAAACTTGACGAAAGTTGATAGACCAATATATTATATATGTAGTAAAGAACAAGAAAAGAAAATATAGAAAAAAAAAATGTAAGAGACAATGCAAGATTTCTTATAAAAAGAAAATTGACTTGGCCAATAGAGCAATTGATAGTGATGTTTGGGTATAAATGTACATGAATCACTAGTATCTCGCATGAATATGATATCATGCATGCCATCATCTACAACAACAACAACAACAACTTCTTCTTCTTTCTCCTCCTCCGTGGGCGGCCACGGACTTTGCTTATTTTATGGTCAAGCCGTGGAAAATATATGCCTCAATACCTCATCAATGTGGTCACAACATCAAATATTATATTTAAAATATATAATTATTAAAATTTTATTAAAAATCAAATTTTAAAATTTTTTAGTACATCAGAATTTAAATTATCACTACAATAAAAATGTTTTATTAGAGACATATAATTACTGACATATATAATATTTATCTCTAAAATATTGTCTTAATATCATATATGCCCCTATATATAACACTATTTGTAGTTTTAAATATTTAAAGAATATTAATATTTTTCAATATACTCCGAAAATAAAAAAAAAATAATTTTAATTGATTATTATAATATTACAATTAAAAATAAAAAACATAAATTAATTTCACAAACTAAATATTTTCCCCAAAAGAAACGTTGCCTAAATATTTAATGTGTTCTCCAATCTCAACTACTCCTAACTAATACTTTTTCTTTTCTTTTATTTATTTATTTATTTTTATATAATTAAAGTCTTATTAGGCATATGCATGTGGGAATACTTTTCTTCTGCTTATAAGATGATGATAAGTTTGGCAACTCAATTATCAAATTAAAATTTAATTATTAAATTAAAGTTTTATTAAAATAATTTTTTTTCAAAATAAATTTTATAAAAAAAGCTCAAATTGAATAAATATTAATTTGCTACTTATAAAAAAAAATTTGATTGAAATATTTTAAAATCCAATTTTAATTTATTACTAACCATAAAAAAATTTTATTAATTTAAAAATTCGATATTTCCTTATAAAATTTAGTTTTAAAGCTTTCAGTTGAAAAGAAATAAATAGTTAAGCAATTGAGACTATAATTAAGTAGTCTTAAATTTTTGAACAAAGATTAGTATAAGTTTGTTAATAAGTTAGATTAGAGGATAATACAATTCATGCAAATTAATTATATATGTCCAGTCTTTGGACAATGGTCAAAAAGTACCTCACACGTGATGTTGAAATTCAATTTTTCTTAACTAATTAGTTCTCAAGTCTTTAGGTACGTGCATCACATTCATGGATGATTTGAAAATTACTCCTTCTCAACAGATACATTTTATCTGGATTCCTTCATATTGATTTTTTTTTTCATATAATTTAATAATACAATAAATAAAATATAATTTTTTCTTTTATACCTTTGAATTTTGATGATATATAAATACTCTTGATTAAGGTTTTTTTCATTGAAACTCTATTTTAAAAGTAATAAAATAGTATTTATTTTGGGAAAAAAAAAAAAAGGAAAATAGAATAAAAAATATTGATACTAATAGAAAAGTGGCATTTTTTTTGGGATATTTTAAAAAAAAATTGACAATTTTTTAAGGAGGGGAGTAATAATTAATTAATTAAGTAGTAATTAAACTGGAATCTTTAAATAGATATAATTATTAAAGAATTAACTGATGATGTCGCCCAATCATTAAAGAATACTCTTGCCGTTATACTCAATATTACAATAAATATTAATTAATTTAACCATATTTAATACTAAGTATTTTTTTTTTTTTTTATGATTTAGTTAAAAATTAAAGACATTTCTAACTTAGAAAATTATAAGGAATATATATTATGGACAAATTACCTTTAAAATCGTTGATAGATGTTTATAGTTCCATGAGTTTGATTAGGGAAGCAAGAGAATCTTCATTCTCTGCTGGAATATTTTCAGTAGAGCGAAATTTTTTTATTTTCTTTTTTTATAAAAATAAAATTGGGAATTTTTCTTTTATTAGTGGGGATATAACGGAAATGAGGAATACATTCTCTATTCCACGGGATCTCCATTCCTGTCAAGATATGATATTATAATTATTTAATTATCTCTAATATAGTAAGTTATATATATATATATATATATATAAAGATTTTTAATTTTTATCATTCAAAATTATATTTTAATATTTAATTATTTTATTATATTAAAAAAAATAATTATTTTTTTAACACATGTAAATTGTATATTTAAACTTACATTTAATTTATGTATTAAATTATTAAATGTAGAGATATTTATGAGATCAATTTATTTAAGTATTTTCATGTTTTTATATATATTAAATTTTTAATGTTTTATTAAATATTACATAACATTTTTTATATATTAGGTGTATTTATAATTTAATTATATTTGATTGATATTTTATATGTCTTAATTTTATTAACATTTTTTTAAATAAATTTATTTTTATTTTTATTTTTAATTATTATTTATAAATTTTATAATATAAAATTTAAATAAAAAATAACATTTCAATAAAAATAAAGATATTATGAGAGACTAGATAAAAATGGAGATTCCCCGCTAGAATAAAGGTGAGGATGAAAATATTTTCCTGCCCTTGCTCCGCACCGTTGCGGTCAATAATTTTGATTTATAATTTTCAACAACACCTATGTACATGCATGTTTATCTCACAATCATACAATTTACAAATCATGCTTGGTTTTGAATAAACTTAAACAAGAAATCCAAAGACTCACAATATATAAAATAGTGAAAACTTAATTTCAAAATTGAAATATATATAATTTTATTGGTAGTCCAACAATTTCATTTTAAGAATGGAAATAAGATAGAAATAGAAAATTTTATTTCGAGTCAAAATTATTAAAAAAATAATAAAAATTTAATTTTGAGATAACTAATAAAAAATTTAAAAGGATTATTAATTAAAAAATTAAAATAAATTTTATAAGGGATTAGAATTTTCCTTCTTAATGCCAACAAAAACATTAATTATCCAATTGGCAATTGCTATATATTATTTAATTTCTAAATTTATTTAATAATTAACAACCATAATCTCCTAAAAAATGTGAGAACTAACATAGGTCTTAATTGTTCTTTTGCTTCATGATTATATGATATGACTATAACTATATACAAAGGAGGCAAGTGGGTGTACATTGCAGCTTGTTTTGCAAATGAAATCCCTTTCTAGAAGAAGATGATCATGCCACAATAGGACCATACCCATTTGCCAGACAAAATGCTTATTAATTGTGGAATCCATGTTGCTGCTTCATATCCATTGCTTTTAATTTTACATCTTTTATTTATTTATAATTTATTTATTTTAAATAAATTACTATGCTCAATTATGAGCCTCACAATTGCTCTTGTGATTTGTATTGTTATCATTAAGCACGTGAAACATGTAGTATCAATCACCGACTGAAGAATTTATATATTAATAGTTATATATTAAAAACAGTTTCACATTAATATTATTATTTTTTTATTTTTCTAATTGAAGTTGATGAGAGTTTATTATTGATTCTTTGAACATTCAATTAATTTTTCAAATTAAATTTTAATAATATTGTGGATCATAATCTAGCAAATAATAATGATATAGTTTAAAAACAAAACAGATGCATGTATATTTTGTAAAATGTAATGATTAATAAATATATGCAAGTGGGGTTGCATAAAAGTCTACGACTCGATTCGATTTATTTTTTAAAATAAAAATAAATATTTAATAAAATTTAATTAAATTTTATTTAATTTGATAAAATCGAAATGATTGGAGTAAAATTTTACTAAAATAATAATATTTTATTTGAAAATTTTAATTGATTTGATTCAACTCGATTTAATAATTTAAACTGATCAATCTAATTTAATATATCTAAACTGAAATTCAAATAGTTAAATCAGTTCGATTCAATCGGGTCCTAAACAGAAACGTAAGGCCACCTAGACAAAAAAAATCCTATTAATCTATAAATAAAATTCATGTTTAGTCAATTTAAATGTAGTTTTTTACACACAATTAATTATTGACCAATTCAAAATTAATTAAAAATATCATTAATTTATAAAAAAAATTTCATTTTGTTCATTAAAATTTAATTTTTTAAATAAAATTAATTTTTGATGCACCAAATATTAATTTTCTAACTTCATCACTTATCCTAAACAACCATATATAAGAATATATATATATTCTCATTTTTCAAACTAAACACATGCTTTTTATTTATTTATTTATTAACTCACGTCATGAGAGTAAATAATAATTCTTTGAACATTTAAATGAATCATTCAAATCAAATTTAAACAATCTATTGTGAATAATAATATAATAAGTGATAAAAGTATTTATTAAATGTAAACAAGAAAGGTAAGTATAAGTATTAATTAGGTAAAATGTAATGATTGATTAGTATTATAAAAACATAATAATTAGTATACTAATAATTATATATATAAGTATTTTCACACTAATTAAAAGTGCGCCTTTAATTTATTTTTTATTTAATGAACACAAGATTAGTTAATGATTTTTTGGACACTAAGTTGGAGCTCTAATAAAAATCAAATTATCAACAAAGAAATAACTTCTTCTAAATCATAACAAATTAATAAGTGATATAAGAGAATTGGGAAATGCATACCCTACTATAAAAGGAACGTGTCTAACTTAGTCTGCCTTATAGTTCTAATTCTTTCAAGTTGTTTAGACTAGGGGCTAAGTCTATTTTGACTATCATATATGGGAATAAATTGGGACCATATTTGAATTTTTAAGTCACTAAAAGAACTCAATTTCTTTCAATTACTTGGTTATATTTTTCTTCTTATAAGATGGTTTGGTAAAGATAAAGAGAATCTATATATGTATATATATATAGTGAGTAAAAAGCGTTATTAAAACTAAAATTTCTCGCATGTGATAAGTCAAATTTTAAGAATAAGATTAAAATTAACTTCAAATAAAATCACATCATTAATTTTTAAATTTTTATTTCAAGATTGTTTATGATTTCATTTTATTTTTTTAATATAAATTATTAAAAGAAATTAAATTAACACCTATACAACACTTAATATTTAATTAATAGATATAAATATTTTGAGATTAATATTATCTGTAACAATAGTTTTATTACTAATTATTAAAGTTCATGAATTCATTCACAGGTGAACTTTTAAAATGATAAGTATTGGAATTTTTGACTTATATGAGGTTTAACAGTTACTCATTTATAATATTTTTATATATATATATTTTATCATTATTTGATTTGAAATATTTTTTTCAATACACTCTTTCAAGTGCAATTAAATTTGGCTTGTGACCTAATATCAATAAGCCGGTTGATATTTACTCACGAATAAAACAATTGACATTTACTCACAAATAGATCGGTTATCATTTCTTTTTCAGTTTCAGTTCAGACTGACATCATTATTAGTCCAACAACAGAGCTTAAATATATATCTTAGTCATCAGTCCAACAACGAGAGTTTGAACATGAATTTCAGGATCAAACCCGTTTGAATCAGCTAACATTTCTTTTTCAATTTCAATTTAGACTGATGTCATCATTAATCAAACAACGAGATTTAAACATAAGTCTCAGTCATCAATCCAATGACAAGTACTTGAACCTGAGTCTCATGATCAAATTCGTTTGAACCGATTAGCTTCTTTTCTTCAGTTTTAATTATATAAATTTCAGGATTTAACCCGTTTGGATAATGAAATTTTGATATCATATTAAAATTTATAATTCGTATACACGTGAGCTTATAAATAAATAAGTGTTGATATCTATTTATACAAAATTAATTAATTTAAATTTAACATCTATTTATTTATAAATTTTTTATATATTTTATTAATATTTAATGTGAATATTTTTTTAACACTAACCACTATAAATAATTAATCTGTGTGCTTCCATCAGAATTAAAAAAACAACACCCCTAGTTTTTGGAAGACTAATTAATTAAGGTTCCTCCTCTCTATAATGAAACATTGTATGTACAAAACCGTGTTGAAGAAGAAAAATTAGAAGAAAGCAGAGACATTAGAAAAATAGCAAATTGATTATTTTGACTATTGAAAACTAGTATTGTTTAGTATTTTAGTAATTATTTTAGGATAGAACCCGTGTGCATATATAATTATTCATTGACATTATTTTGACTATTGAATTTACCAACTCAGTTATTTATAAATTATTGTAATTACTTACACAATTATTATTAATAATTATGCTTAAAGTTTATAATTTATTATTTGACTAGCAATAAATAATTTTACACTTATAACTACTAAATTTTTATCAAGATGAAATTTTTATTTTTTTAATTATATATAAGTATTGTTATTTCAAATAAAATAATAATTCTCAAAATTTATTAATTAATTTGTAAATCACTATCGTGGGTCAGAATAAATTCGAGGAAAAAAAATTAAAAAAATTAAAATTTAAGAATTTAAGAATCTTTTTTTCTTAACTAATCTCAAACACATGCTTAAGAAGTAAGACCATAGAATTTGAATTATTTTCCCAGTATTTAATTTTGTCTATAACTTATAGTTCATTAAGCAGTAAATAGATTATAATAAACACAAAATAGAAAGCCAAACCATACATGAATGAGAACATAGAGGAATCTTTTTCAGGTTCAATGGACTGACCCACCAACTTTTGTCCCAAGTCATTTTTTTTTTCTAACGTCTGTGGGTCTCCTCCATTAATTGTCGAGTCTTCAGAAGGATTAGGTGACTTTATAATATATATATGTGTATAGCTAAGCCAAAGAGGAGTTTGAATTTGTTTATCAAGGACACGACATCATTGTGTTTTAATTTTTTGGTGCTGACACTTATTAATATCATAAATTATTGTTAAATTAAAAGAGTGTTATTGTATTTGAGTGGTTAATTTAAAATATAATTTTAAAATTAAAAAAAAATTTAGATATAATAATTTTTTTTAAATGATATTTTTAAAATTTTATTTTTATTCAAACACCATTAAAATGGATTTATATAAAAAAATTAATTAATATTTTAATTTAGTAGTAAAATGATATTCGTTGGTAGATATATTATAATTGTAGCAATATTTAATTATTAAAGAATAGATTCAAGTTTAGTTTTTCATGTGTGTAATACACGAAAAAATAAATAAATAAGTAAATAAATAATCTAATGGTAGAATGAAAACTCATTAATTTTAATAATTAATTAATTAGTTGATAAGTAATTTTACTCATTTTATTATTTATGAATCTCCGAATATTAATATATTTTATAATTTTATGTGTATAATTTAAATTAATAAATAAAAATAATGAATAAATAAATGCTAATTTTTATAAACTATATGTGAATTAACAAGTAATAATCAGTAAAATTTTCAATTTTAACAAAAATTTTAATAAATATTATAAATTAAATATTGATTCATGAGAATTAATGGATTTTTTAATATTTTAAATATATTTTTTTTATACATATAATATGTTTGTTTATGGCGTGTGATGTATATATATATTTTTAAAAAAAATTAGCATGTCATCATGCATGCATATCATCTATACAAATGTCACAGACAATAACTAATTTACACATGTTTTAAATAAGTATTTAGACAATAATTAATTTACACGTGTTTAAATAAATATTTAACATGAAAAATATTTTTTTTTTATATATTCTTAATACATGAAAATTCATTTGTTGTCACTTTAATATCATTTTGAGCAATTTTAATAAACTTGATTTAAATAATATTCTTATATTGCAAATGCACTGACATTAATTCGAGTAATTTCATAAGCATGCTTTAATTATTACCTAATAATTTCATAAATAAAGATGAAGTAACGTTTATTTTGCATTTATCAAATATGAATAATACATAAAATTCCAAAATGGTTTTTTAATTGATATTATTGTTATTTACTGTTTCTCATATAATACATTTTTTAGTCAATGAAATTTTAGTTTAGTAGTAAGATTAAAATTGAATTTATTAAAAAAATTATAAATTCAATTCTTAAATTTATTTTTTATTTATATTGAATTATAACATTTAATATAATTATCAATTTAATATTTGATACCCTTATAACTGATATTTATATTGAATGTAATTCTCTTTTGGAAAATAAAATAAGGTTATTACACTTTCTTATTGTTTTTAATTTTTTCGGTGACATTATTTGATATTCAATAGTTATTGATTCTGACTAATTTAAATTCAAACCAGATAAAATTTATAAAAAAATAAAACTCTGTCACTGTTTATTTTTTTTCATTTATAAATTTTGAATAAAATCTTAAGAGAAATAAGAGCGTTGCTACTTTAATTAGACTTATATGTGGCTATCAATAGTATTTGACAAAGAGTTAATATGTAAGACTATCTTATAGATAAATGGATCATATAATTTATGGTTTAATTACGCTCGATATCTCTTAATTTATGATTAATATATATTATCGTTCTTAAATTAAATTATATAATAATAATATCACTGTTACTATACCATTTGTCTTATAAAAGTATCTCCATATATTTTTCATCAAAATTAATGAAAAATACACTTAGATGCCAACTCAACCATTTTAAAATAAAAAAATAAGCCACGTCAACCTAAATCCATTTCTCTATCCTTCCTCTCATGCTCCACAGCTTACTCCTTCTCTGTCTCTCGTTCATTTCACCATCCCAAATTACTTCAAATTTCTCAAAACCACCAAATTCAAAAGATTAAACAATCAATCCCTAATTCCCAAAAGCCATCAAATTCAAAAGATTAAAAATCAATCCCTAATTCCCAAAACCCATCAAAATTTAAAAATTTAAAATCAATCCCTAATCGTTTGCTCTAACCTAATTAAATCCCTAATTTGCAGTAAACCCAGTAAAAGAAGGAAATTGATGCACTGAACCTGTTCGATATCAGGCCTGTGGTGATCTGTCTTGACACTCTCGGGGATGGGCTCCTTGTTGGCGTTGAGCTCCACATTGGAGTGAACTTTGACTGCTGTGAAGTCCAATTGAAGAAACCTAGAGTGAATGGTGAATCAAGAGGCAGGAATTTCATTGAACATGCGTTAAAAAAAAAAAAAAAAAAAAAAAATTGGCACAAAGAAACTCTAGTGTCCAAGTAGAAGATGAAAAACAGTAAAGGCTGAAAGAAAGAGTTAAGCGCGTGAAATGAGAATATTTTAAGATTGACATGACAATTTATCAACTTAAAGATGATATGGCGTACACATCATTATTTTGTTAGAAGAATTGACAAAAAACAAGATTGATAGATTTTCATGAAATAGATGGTATAATATCAGTGATATTACTATTATAAAATTTAATTTAAGGATGCTAAATGTGTATTAATTATAAGTTAATTATAAGTTAAAAAAATGAAGAGTGTAATTTACCCCATATAGATATGGATTTTAAATTAATAATTATCTAGAGTTAGTAATCACCATCATTTCTATATGGACCAATACTTCTTTTAATAGAAAGAAAAATATATACTTTCACTAATTTCATTACTTAAATCATGTCACAAGAGCATTAGTTAGTTTTCTTTCAATTACTAATATATAATTGAAAATAAAAACAATTTAATGTTAGTTGTTCTAACATGTGGAAGTAATGAAATGAAAGGTCATGTTATATATGATTAAAAAATAATTTTTCCTTACCATTTAAACTGTGTACAAATTGAAAACAAAAAAAATTAATTGGTGCACTTAATAATCATATGTGTGAACATAACATTAAATTTTAAAAATATGTAATTTTACTAAAAAAAATATTAGGAGATAAAACAGTTATAATCTTATGAAATTTTATAATTTAATTTGATTTTCAAGTTTAATATAATTTTTTTTTCAGAAAGACATTAAAGATCCTGTGCTAATGGGATCTCTCCTACAAATACTGACAGATATATGAATTGGCTTTGGGTTATGGAGTCAAGGTTGTCAGCTAAATCATTCTTAATTTTTAGGAGATTCCATAACTGCAGTGTCTCATCTTCAGCTATTGATGGATTTTTCCATAGGGTTAATTGATTCTCCATAAACAGAGCACTCAATAATTTGGTTGCTCTTATTCCAAAGATGAATAAGTACTTGTTAATCAACATATGCTAAATTTAAGAGTAATATTAAGATAATTTTATATTGATTAAAAAAAAAATAAGTATTTAATATATTGAGGATCTATTATCTAATTGATTAATTTTAATATTTTAATTATAAAATATTTAATATATTTATATGTTGTGTATATATTTATATGTTTAATATGATTTGTTTATATATATATAAAAAAAAAATTAACAAGTAGATTGCTTTGAAATCAGCACCAAACAAGAGCCTTCACTGCAGTTCTATGATCTTCAAGCCTGCCAAGCCAATGCGGCTTTGGTGAGATTGAGAGATTGCTGTGTATTATACAACAATTTTTTATGTGTCTCATTTTAATTATTTAAAAAAATTTATAAAATTTTTAAAAAATTATATTTTGATAGTGTTTGATATAACGAATCTAATGATATATTTTTTATACTAAACAAAAATCATTTGGATAGTTAAAAATATATTAAACATGCGTTAAATCTAAATCATTAAATATAATACATAGCATTTCTAATACATTTTTAATTATCTAAATGATTTTTGTTTAGTATAAAAAATATATCAATAGATTCATTACATCAAACACTATCAAAATATAATTTTTAAAAATTTTATAAATTTTTTTAAATAATTAAAATAAGACATATATAAAATTACTGTATAAAAATATATAATAACCCTCCTCAACCCACTTTATGAATGCCAAAAGGCCATCAATCACCAATGACACAATAACATTAAGAATAATGCATAACATATTTTATAAATTAAAAATAAAAAACATTAACAATCCATCAAAAGCTATAGAATCGACATCTACGTTAATATAAAATAAAATATGAAACAACTTGAGCAAAAAATAATGCTGCAAGAAAATGTCAATAATCTTAAATTTTTGGGTAACTCGTTGAAATTAAGAAGAACAGAGCCTGTCGGCCAACTATAGATTATTAAAAAATAAAAATAAAAAGTTTTGCTATTTTTTTAATTCTTAAGATTTTAACCTATGCAAGTCCTACAATAAAGGTAACATCAAGGCTGATATTAGAAAGGCTAAAATTAATAAAAAAATAAAAAATAAAAGATTATTTTTTTCTTTATTTTTTAATAATTTTTATTTTAAAAATAATAACTAACTATATTTTCATAAAAATATAACTTTTATTAAATAAATTTTTATTAATCTTTCATATTTATAGGATGACAATTAATTAAATAAGTTTAATATTTAAAATTATTTATATAAATTTAATTTAGAGAGATCAATTAAAAATTTAGGATGATTAATTCAAAAATTAAACTTATTAAAGTTTATTAACTATATGTATATGAGTTTATAAATAGACAAGTGTTGTAATTTATTTACATAAAAATAATTAATTTATGTTAAATTTAGCATCCACTCACTTATAAATTATTTATATATTTTATTATTATTTAATTTAAAATATTTTTCCAAATATATTTCTCAAGTGTAATCGATGCAATCGAGTTTGACTAATGACCAAAGATTAATAAATTGGTTTACATTTATTCACAATCGGACTAGCTACCGACTAACATTACAATTAATCAAATAATAAAAATTTGAATATAACTCCCATAATCTAACCCGTTTGAAAAAAAATATACCTAAATCTATACATTAACGAACTAATTATATAAGGATAATATATATATTTTGAAGTGGGTTAGATGCCAAGACTCCTACTTATTTTCTGATTACGATAAGGGTAATATATATATACCTATACCTATATTTTGCTTCATTAAATGTGAATTTAATGTACTGATAGATATATATTATTATAAAGTCAAGTGACTATTTTAAAAGGTTAATGTATGGTATGACGATTAACTATATAAGATGTGTGTCGCACGTTAATTAAATTGGTTAATTATCAAATTCATTCTTTAATTTCAAACAATGAAAACCAAAAATTAAAAAATCAAAATCAAAATTAAGGATGTGATTTGATAAATAGCTTGCTAGATGGGGTTGAATTAAACACCAATTTGTAACTTAATTAATTAGTGGTTAAATTAATCATGCTAAATTAACAACCCTAGCATGGAAAAATTAAATCTAGTTTGTACCAAATTCAGAAGAAAAAAAATCTAAATTTAAGTTATACTGTTGGACTAAAAGAAGAAAAGAAAGACCCTTGATAGTTTGAATTGAATGACTGGCAAATGTTATATTACATATCTAATTACCACTTTTTATATTTGGTCTAAGTTGCATTTTTTTTAATATTAGGAAGGAATAATTGATTCTAAATTTATTATTTACAAAAATATATATTTATCATTAAATTAGGGATAAAATTAGAATATTAAGATTAAATGACCGAATTGAAAAATACTAAATTTTAATATATCATATTATAATTTCATATATTCATATATATTTCATACTCACATATATATATATATAAGTATAATATAAGATCAATTATCTTTAAAAAAAAAAATAGTACACCATGAATTTGATGAATGTAGCCCATTTAATAGATTCTTGAAGGGCGCAATAGTCAAACAAAAAAAGTAGAGGTGATTTAGAAGAAGTGAAACAAAAATTGCAGTACTTAGTGCAAATTTGCACCAGCAAAACTGTTTATTTTGGCTAAAACAACTTCATGTATGGATTTTTGGCAAAAGAAAAGAAAAAGAAAAATAATAATTTATTGCGGGGCTATTTTTATTGTTTATAGAGAATCAAGTACACATATATGGAGTTTTTTAATTAAAATAAAAATTATAGGTTAACTCAACATATTGAGACTAATTTTATTTTTAAGAAGGCTAATGAATAAAATAAATATCAGATATATATACATATTGAGAATTTTTTTTGGACTTGGGAACGGTGACTCCTGTATATTAGCATGTGACACTGTCTCTGTATTAGACTATATTTTGGTATGCTAATTTAAGTTGTATTTAAAATTAGAGAATATAATTTTTTTTAAAGAAATTATGTTATACTTTTATTATTTTTTGTAAAACGAAGCTTAATATAATTAATTTTTTAGAAGCATGGATTAGCAAAATAAGTGTGAATTTATATATAAAAAAAAAATTAATATATATATATTAAACTAATATTTCAGTGATTAATATATGTTCCGTAGTATAATATAAGAGTAAATTCTAAGCAGTTTCTTCTTTTTAGAAATTTTCTATGCACAAACAAATGCAATTGAATTATATTAATTTAGTAATTAGTTAACTTTTAATGTTATTACATAAGTGTTTAAAAGTTTAAATTCTAAACCATTAATTTCTTCTTAATTATAATTTTTTTAATATCTTAAAAAAAAGCCTATTTCATAAAATTTTTTATTAAAAATAAACATAATTTAATGTCAATTACATGAGAGAAAATAAAAAAAAAAATTCTCACTTTTTTTTAGTATATATAATAAGAAATATTTTCTAATATAAAATTATATATTTATTAAAATAAACTCTCTTATTAAATAAATTTAAAAATATATTTTACACGTTTAATTTATATCGATAAATTATCTTTTAAATATTAATTGTTTATAATCTAATTTTTAACAACTAAATAGAACATAAATCCATTTTGCCAATCCAACCATTGAATCGATCCATTTCTTATATGTATAGAACAAAACAATGCATTCAATTTTTTTTTTTTTTTTAATGCAATCATAAGAATAAAATAATTGAATAATGAAGGCTTAATTACATAACGTGGAAAATGCTTTCAAAAACGTGACTGCAAAGAATATATAATTCAACTCCTATTATACAAAGGTAGACCCCATCAAGAAAAAGTATGAAAATATAAAAAAGGTTGATAGATACAATGATAACTACCCAACAAAAGAAACAACATTTGGTCAACATTAAACTTCTAATCTTCTATTCTAATAATGGTATCCATGACATGAAATACTATATATAACATATATCATACCTACTAACAAAATAAAAAAAATAAATCAGCTAGAAATATGATTCATTAAAAATAAATATAATATTTTATAAAAAATTTCTTATTTATTCTATCATTAACTACTAACATGTTTACTATAATAAGGATAATTTAACTACGCGAAATTTTTTTAAAAAATATATATACCTTATCCATGGTTATCAAAATCGAATTCAACCAATCTATTGAATAAGAAAAACTGAGAATCGAATTAAGAATCGATTTGATCAGTCTCTTTTATCTGTTTCTGAAAAATCGAATAAAAAAATTGTGAATTAATTGGTCAACCGGTGAATCAATTGAACCAAACCGATTTTTCAATTTGAGCAGATTATTTTTTTTTTAATTTTTTATCAAAACGACGTTATTTTAAGTTAAAAGAAATTAAGAAAATTTTAATAGTTTTGTTTCAATTTTATCCGACGTCAAAACCTATCCGACTTTAAAATCATGATCATATTACATGTTGCCTTATTGTTTGAGTAGATATTTGAGTAAGCAAATGTTCATAACTTATTATATATATAACTTTTGACTTAATATGATTGTATTGACACTATAAAAAATATAATTTTATATAAATTCTTAATTTAACCATAATTACATTATATTTATTTTTATCACATATATAATAAATATTAAATTATATATATATTGATTTTTTTGATTTAATCGATTCGATTCCGATTAAATCTCTGACCATCTGATCATATGTTTTTATCGATTTTTTAATCGGTCCGGTTATGAAAATATTGAACTTATCTAATTATTTTTCAATCTTTTTAGCATACAAAAAAAATTTAAAATTTAAATTTAAATTTATTCATCTATTAATATAATAAAATATTATTATTAAATGATTTTTATGATATTTAAATCTATTTATTTTTTATTTATAAAAAAATTTAATTTGCTTTATTATGAAAAAAGGAAGGAAGAAAGAAATATATAGGCCCATGTAACATCCATTGTATGTTCTTTTTGGTGGGCGCTTGACTTTGACAAAATGGTTGTACCCAACCGACATATTTCTACCAATCAATCTTTTCAATTATTTTCCTTTTTTCTTCAAATTCTTTATTTCTCCTCCTCACTCCCTATATAGACTAATCCATTTGATAATAAAAATTCATTTCAAGCTTATTAACCAAGACCTTATCTTTTTTACTCTCTCTCTCTCTCTCCCTTACACTCACTTTCCACCTAGTTTCTTCAAAACGAGTAGAGCTTTGAGCTCTACATATCCTTTCTTAATTTGGGTTATTTCTACAAGTTTCATACAAGACTAGTAATTGGTTAATCTGAGGATCTTTTGAAAGAAAAAGAAGAATTCAAGAAAGCTTTTATTTTATTTTTTTATTTGGGTTTTGCTTCAAGAATTGAGTTTAGAAGCTATGGATTATAATTCTTCATTTGTGGACACTTCTTTGGATCTTAATCTTAATCCTTGTCGAGTTAACCAAACTCCATTAGTTCAAGAAAGCAATTTTATGGATTTAGGCAGGAAGGCTTCAGTGAAAGAAGAGGTACTTTGTACTTGTGATTTGGGGTTGCTGAAAAATTATTGATTAATTAATTATGTTTTTATATATATTTATGTATTGATTTTATTGCGTTTAATAAAATTTTCAGAGTGGAGCTTTGGTAGAGGAATTGAACAGAGTAAATGCTGAAAACAAGAAATTAACAGAAACGCTAACAGTGATGTGTGAAAATTACAATGCTTTAAGAAGCCAATTATTGGATTATATGAGCAAGAATCGAAGCAAAAAAGAGCCGAGTCCATCAAGAAAAAGAAAATCTGAATGTAGCAATAACAACAATAATAATGATAATACTATTGCAATGAATTATGGGAATTCTGAAAGTAGCTCAACAGATGAAGAATCTTGCAAGAAACCAGCAAGAGAAGAAGTTATCAAAGCGAAGATTTCGAGAGTTTGTGTTAGGACAGAAGCATCTGATACAAGCCTTGTAAGTTTCTTAATTAATTAATTATAGCTTGATAATACTGAAATCTTCTCCAAGACTGTGAAGTTACGAGTTCTAACTCCAGACAAAACCTAATTGTTCGGTGTTTCTTAGCAATTTCTCACATTTGTTTCAGGTTGTGAAAGATGGATATCAATGGAGAAAGTATGGCCAAAAGGTCACAAGAGATAACCCTTGTCCAAGAGCTTACTTCAAATGCTCTTTTGCTCCTAGCTGCCCTGTCAAAAAGAAGGTATTTTAATCCTGACCTACTCTCTGTTTTACTAGGATACTGGTTTATTTTTATTAGCGTAATTGCTTTAGCATTTAGTAATTTTATAGTTTGCTAATAGTATTTTTTTTTCCTCTATTGCTATTCAGGTCCAAAGAAGCATTGACGATCAATCTGTTTTAGTGGCTACTTATGAGGGAGAGCACAACCACCCACACCCTTCACAAATGGAGGCAACATCAGGGGCAAACAGCAGGAGTTTAACTCTTGGTTCAGTACCCTGCTCAGCTTCTCTTGGCTCATCTGGACCAACCATTACTCTTGATCTGACAAAATCCAAGTCTAGTGTTGATGCCAGAAATTCAAAACCAAGAATGGAAACACCTGAAGCTAAGCAGTTCTTAGTGGAACAAATGGCCTCTTCCTTGACAAAAGATCCTAATTTCACAGCGGCATTAGCAGCAGCCATCTCCGGAAGGATGCTTCAGCAGAACCACACAGAAAAGTGGTGAATCCATCCAATCAATCAATTTCTATTTAGATTATATATAGAATTTTGCGTTTATGAAATCTTGTAGGCCGCATTAGACCATTTTCAAATTTGGAATGTATTTTGTATATAGAAAACCAGAAACAAGGAGAAATTAAGAAAGAAATTTCAGAAATTTTACGAAATTTCAGAAATTTTCTTCAATTTCATCCATAAGAAAAAAAAAGGGGATTGTCACTAGGCAATGATTATATGAAAATTCCATCCTCAATTTTACAAGGTCTGTAATTGGAGTTGAGTTGGTGATTTCTTTTTTATCCAAACTTAAATCTATGTCTATATCTTGAGATATAATATTATTTATTCCGTTTCATAATAAATATCATAATTTTTTTTAATACGTTTTATTAATTATCCTTTTTTCTAATCCAAATTTTTATCTTAAAATTATAATAATATCCTCATTAAAAAACTATGTTGGAAAATATAATATAGAAATGTAATAAGTTAAAAATAAAACTAAAATTAATTAAGAGATAAAATATAAGAAAATTAGGAAGGTGGATGAGTATTAAAATAATACGATCGTATTTGATTTAGCTGTTTGTATTATTTGCTAGCGATTAGTACCGCTGCTAGTTGATAGATGGTAGCTATTACCTAATAGCTGATTGTTTATTAGTTGTTAATATGTTTAATGATCATTAAAGATAAATATTAATATTTATTTTTTTATTTAAATATTATTTTTAAAATAATAATTTAGTCTTTTTATTTAAATAAATATGATTTTTTTAAAAAACTTCAAATTGAAGTTTTTGTAAATAACAGATGTTTGACTACTTAACAATTAATAGTTGTCAATAACTAAACGGGTATAATGCAGCTGTTGGAAACTAAAAAACTAACAATTATATAAAAAAAAAACTTTGTCAAATACCCAATTAATAAATTATAAATGTTAAAATAAATATTTTTTTTAATAATCGTGTATTTTACAATTAAAATATTTATTATGATACGAAAAGAGTATTAATTAAATAATTCAGATGATGACTTCTAGATAAAATTTTACTTATTCTGTCTTAAAATAAATGTCATAATTATAAAATGTATAAATATTAAGAAAATTTTTTTTAGACTATTTTAACATTTACTCTTTTTTAATTAAATATAACCATCTTCTTTATTATTTTAATATCACTTTTCTAATTAAATACAATTATCTTTTTATTTTATAAAAAATAATAAATATTTTTATTTTTCAAATTTACACTAATTATATAAAATCAAATATATAACAGTATTATTAGAATGTTAAGGTAAAATATAATTTAAATTAAGAAATAAAATAATTAAATAAAAACATTAGAAAAAAGAAATTATAACATTTATTTTAAATATTAAAAGTTATGAGAATAAAAAATTATAATCCTCCAAAATATTCAGATTTCAAAATTTAGACTTCAAGTCCAAGATGTCAATAACCACTTGCATGACAACTTGACAAGGGGGGATATACTATTATAATTAAAACGAATAAAACAATGTTGTGTAAGTTTCATAAATAAAACAGTAATAAGGCACAAGTTGATGTATATAGAGAATTAGAGATACATTTTTGTTCACCAAATTTAGCTGTATTAAATTGACTGGAAGGAGTTTAGCTGGCCAAATGACTACTCAGATAACATCACTTGGACCACCACATTGACCTTCCTGTTTCATCCTCCACCATCCTAATTTGTTGGCATTTTTGTTAAATTATTAATATATTTTTTTTAAATTTCATCAATATTTAAATATTTATTTATTTTTATATTACGAGAAAAGTAGTTGATTGTTGTTGAAACAATAGGTCGCAGACATTCTTCGAGGCATTTGAGAGATGCAAGCACTCATGCGGAATCCATTTCATACGGCTGCAAGGAAAGTGGTTGGGATTGAGAAGAGACTTGAGAATTAGAATATTATGGGTTTAATTAGTCAAATTTAACCTGCTATTTTGGTTTCTTAAGATTCTTTGTGAGTTCATATTTTTCATGGTGTTGATAAAAAACCTACAAGGTAGACAATTTTGGATTCTTTAATGATCTAAAGATATAATATTAGATTGTAAGAATATTATACCAAATCTTGGTCTAAATACGTTGATGGATAACAAAACCCAATATTCAAAAGATTATAAAAGACATCCATTTCTTTATCTTGATCCTTTTTTACCAAGAATTGATTCACTAGTGTTTATTGTTATGTCCAATAACACTGGGATGCTATAAATGTCTTATTTATTCCTTTGAACAGAGATTTTCCAGTTTTTGGTGCTCTGTAAGTGGCAGACATATCTGGAATAATAAAACTTTTTTGCTTTAATCCAAGGGAGAGAAAGAGTGCTAAAAGATCAAACATACAGGGAAAGAAGTCAAAAAAAAGCAATTTCATGTATTCATTTTACTAGTTCCAGGTTCAGAATCAATGCATGAATTGAATTGTATACGCACAACGTGTCCAAGAAAACAAAAGCAAAGAATATTGAAAAAGTATTTATTCATGTAAATGATAGTGAAATTTATTTTTCTTCTTTCGTGAACCTAGATGATGGCTTTTACCTGAATAAAAAGAACCTACTGGGTTTTTCAGGAAGAAAATATTTCAGATCTCAATCACATGAAGGTAATATTCTAAATTTGAAACTATTTAGGATCTGTTTGGAGAGAATGGAATTGGAGTTGAAATTGAAATTGGAATTAAAATTTCCAATTTCAGTGTTTGATAGCTATTTAAAAATTAGAATTAGAATTCTAACTACAATTCCAATAATATTCTAAATCTGAAACTATTTAGAATCTGTTTGAAGAGTCTGAAATTGGAATTAAAATTCTCAATATTTCAGCGATTGACAGTTATTTAAAATTAAAATTAGAATTCTAACTATAATTTTATGAAATTGTAATATAATTAAAAAATCAATTCCATAATTCCATTATCACCCAATAAGAATTACAATTTCATAATCACCACTACAATCCTCTCTTCCATCGCCACCCCAACGCCAGCGCCACCGTCACCGCCGGCTACTGTGGACCGTCACCATCGGTGATTGTTGTCTGCCATCGTCGACGACCGTGGCTCACTTAACGTTCATCGCTGGCGATGATAGCTCGCCGGATCGTCACCGCTGGCGACGATGACTCGCCGAACCGTTATCACCGGCAATCTACCCCCACTCCCACCGTCATCCCCGATAATCCACCATTATTTCTAACTTCACCGTCACTTTCATCGTCACTAATTTTTTTTTATGTAAAACAAATATTAAAATTATAATTTCAATAGAATTCTAATTCTAGAGAATTAGAATTAGAATTAGAATTCTCAATTCCAATTCCAATTTCTTATCCCCAAACGGATCCTTAGGTATTTTGGTTGATGAATTTTCTTCAGCGAAGCAGCCAATAGAAGAAAATATGAATTTGGGAAAAGCAGCCAATGTGGTGCCAATAAATAATATCCAGACAAATTTTCTTTTCTGGGTCCTCTGATCGAGAGTTCACATCGATTTTTCTTCAATAATCTTTCAATTTATCCAGTTGAACAAAGAAAATAAGACGTGTATATATAACAGAAATGTCACTTCAAATAAGTAATTACAATACAAAAATGCAGAACACAGGGCTTGCAGATACTTTCAGGAGTAGTGGTAATCATTTGTACAAAAATCGTGCTGTATAGAGGATAATTAATCAACCATGACATGGATATTCTGAGGAACTATAGTCATTCATACCTCCTGGTGATCCCACATCGATTGCATTCTCAGGTTCTTTCTTTTTAATCTTGGATTTAAGATTGTCACCCTTTTCCTTTCCTTCTGTCCTAGTAATAATACACTCTTGGTATCTGAAGCAACTCATTAGATGATCATTTGTCAATCCAGCCACTTGCATAAATGCATACATGACTGTTGGCCCTACACTGCGAAACCCTCTTCTTACTAGATCTTTGCTTATGACCTCTGCTTTTGAGGTCTTGACTGGAACCTGGCGGGAATATCGAAATTGGTTGACTATGGACTTATGGTTTACAAAGTTCCAGATATATTTGTCAAATGACCCAAACTCGTCTATAACCTGCATGATAAAAAATATTAAGAAGTGAGATTATGCTTTCTTTTTAGCAGGTAAATTAGCATTTTGAAGGTTATGGGTGTAACCAGATTATCTTACAACACAACACAACACTTGGCTTAGTTGTGCTTCGCCAAAGACATGAAAGAAAACCTTGGGAAAAAGAAAATTTGCTTAACAGTATGCAATATAAACAGTAAAAGTAGAAAAGAAGAAAAAAAAAGTCCAGGTCTTTACCTTGCACATTGGACGTGCATTTTCAATGATGGATCGTAGCTTTGGTTCCGACAGTAGAGAGCTGGCAGGGCTTCCTGGCAGGGCTACCTTTTTATCATTTAATTTTGAGACAGCAACTGGGTCAAAATCCAAAAACATTTCCCTGAGAGAAACATCTCCTCGGAATCAATCAATGTTACACCAATTAAAAGTTTGGGCATTGACAATTAATGCTATTTTACTTCTCAAAAACCAGCATAGAAAGTATATCCTTATCATAAGTTCACAACAAATTATATCACTTTGAAGATAACCAATACCTAAACAAATGCCTTTTGTTAAGAATGACAGGCCAAGTAAATTCAGCCAAAGCACCTGATAGGCAAAGCAATTCAAACAGTTTCCTGCATGTTGAAAGGAATAATCAGATTGAATAAACTACTACATAAAGTTTTGGTTTAGAATTTAATGCTATACAAGATTAATCAATCATTGTCCTGAAGTACATACTTGTCATCATGGACCTGTACTCCCCATTCTTCATCATGAAAAGTTGCATAGCATGGATCTGCATGAGAGAAGGAGAGGAAAAAGCCTAGTCAGCTCAAACAATAATTAAATTGACGTGTGAAGTATCACAAAGATTACAAGAAAGGAAGATAAGTGAAAAATATCCAAAGACGAGGAACTCTCTAACTGAATGCATCACAGTTGTGAGAAAACATCAGTGAAATTGCATTACTGCAAGCAGAACAGCAGCTATCATCTGCCAAAATCAGATACTCCAACTCCAAGGGATTTTTAACTCAGAATATCTTCCCACGCTTACAGGTACATGGAGACCTTTCCCCTGGAGCATGACTAGAAATAAGGATGGAGATCAATGCTCCAAATGCAAGTGAATGAGCATCTCAAACTATGAAATTAACTAATTCCAGAAGTAGACATGGAACAAATATACTATATGCACAGAACAATTTTGAAATACACTGTTTGCGCAGACAAGTGTTCCAAGTAAACACAGTTGTGAAGGGTTCACAAAACCACCTCAAGCCATTAACATCTAGCCATGTTTTTTATTATGATACAGAATCCACTTTCTCTTAAGTTTTATGTAGAACTAATTTAAAGGTATTAGAAAAGGTATTCTTTTTCTATTCTACAAATGTCTCGCCTTATATATCCATAGGTTCAAATGCAATTTACTATCTTTAATTTTAGGAACAAGATTTACAAGTTACCAATGTGAAAACAAACATACAGATGGAATCCACTTTTCCTCTGAAAACTAGCACCCATCTCTGAAACATGACAACCCATACAATGCCAGAAAATAAGAGAATTGTGACCCTCCACTCTGTCCAACTGTTATTGATGATAATACCAGTTCAGTGATAATAGTAAAATTTGGGTTCTTCATTTCTGCAGCTATTTTTTTTTCTTACCAAAAGGTGCTCCCTCATTATTAATTCATCTTGTAATATCTAGTGCTCAATTACTTCACATAATCCAAAATACAATATTATATCTATTATCTTTCTAGAAAGCCCATTAAGCATCAGAACGAAAGCTTCTTACTTGGTAATATATCAAGGTGCTTTAGTTTTAGACCTAGATTCACTTTGACATGAGTTTGTTGCACAGGTTCGAGAAGGACATTAATTTTCAAAATACAAGGTGAATAGATTATGGAAAGAAGAATTTAGAGAGATTATAATAATGCACAATTGAACAAATTTTAAATAGATAATCAAAATTTATGCCGCAAACAATCATGAGCATATTGATATCAGTGGGAGAAAACTTCCGCTTGATCATTATTTCAACGGCTGACTATATACTTTTTTTTTTTACTTTCCAGGTGAAGAACCGTCATGTTAAATTCCCATCCATCCTTTCAATTTAGTTTTCACAATAGAAGAGTGGCAGGCTTTTCCAATGAAGCTTCAATGTCCTCTTCTAATAGAAATTATTTGATGAAACCTATTTGGTAATTGGCATGATGCTTATTGTGAATGAAACCAGATTACTAACCTCACAAGCGAGTTAGTTCTACTCTAGGAGAACACTCCATCTGGTTCATTCTTGATAAACAACATGAAGTCATGAACTAATGGCTTCTTTTATCTTAGGAATGGTTACTTCTAATAAAAAGAATTAATAGAGCAATAACTTGCTATATAAAATCTTTCCAAGTCAATTCACTGAGAAGAAGCCTTTGCAGTAGAGATTATATCCACACACAAGTTGATAAAAATAGAACCTTTCCCTACAGCTGACTCTGGATAAAACAGAGAACAGGAAGTTAACTTTTCAATCAATGTCTTAACTATGAGCATCTAACTGGACAATAGCAATATCTAAAAAGAAAACAGCAGCTGCAAAAAGGAACCTGAGCACATTCCAGAATCTATAGCCCAAAACAACCTAACAACGAAAGCAAACCTCACAAGCGGACTAGAGTTAAGGACATTTCTAAATCTAATACCTGCCTACAAACTGCATAGCTTGATTTAAACTAAAAGATCGAACCTTTATTGGAAATTTCAACATCAATTCAGATTTCTATTTTTTCAATCTTCATCAATTAGTCAAAATATACTGAAACATCAAATCATAATTCTTTTCTTCTCAACAAGTCAAATAATACCCTTCACCATAAAAATTCCCCAATTCCTCCACATTCTTAAATCAAAAGAAAAATAGAGGGTCAAAAATCAACTAAATATAGTACCAAATAAAAGAACTTACCAGTACTGGGTGTAACCCAACAGCACCTTTTCTTATTTTCCAAGCAATTAGCTATATCCACTAGTCCAATAGTTCCATCAACCACATTGCCACTTTCCAACGCCGCACTATCATCGCCGCCACCGGTTTTTCCCAACCTGTCAATTTTCACCTCATACTGCTTCCTTCTAACCACTCCAGCCCTCCGCACCGCCACCGCCATTTTTCGGCTGGACCAAGACCGCGACGACAGCGAGGAAGACGACGACGACGCTCGGCTGTGCGATGAATCCGACGAGGCGTCCGACGAACAGGATCCATTCATCGACTTCTGGCGCAAAACAGCCGACGCTACTTTCCCAGGCTTCTTATCCTTTGACTCGGTTTCTTGCTGCTGCTGCTGCGGTTTCTCGAATTTCTTCACGGGATTTTGCGGCGCCTTGTTCTCTGGTTCGGCGATGTTCATCGACCAAACTCGCGGTGGGCGCGACATTGTCTGGTATAGAAATTTCCTCCCCGGAAATTCCCTAGGTAATACTTCGAATTTACTCTTCAAGTTTGAATCTTTATGGGTAGTAAGTACAGAAACTGGGTGTTTGCATTGGGTGAGATAAAAAAGTTTTGGGAAATGAGAATGATTTTACAGGGAACGAGTTGGGGAAAAAGTGCA
Organism: Aleurites moluccanus; assembly: GCA_948193065.1. Lineage (NCBI taxonomy): Eukaryota > Viridiplantae > Streptophyta > Magnoliopsida > Malpighiales > Euphorbiaceae > Aleurites > Aleurites moluccanus. Next base: position 9,103 of record CANXYC010419202.1, on the reverse strand, counting down.
GTTTTGTCTGGAAAGTGGAGAGAAAATAAGTTATGGGTTGGAAAATTGGGGAAATTATACAGTGAACCGGTATTTTCATTACTAATCAATTAAATGAATATATGTAGTATGATTTTTTTATTTATCAGTTAATTTTAAAATATTATTTATTTCTTAGTAAAAAATACAATTTTTATTTTTTTAAAAATTATATCACATATTTTAATATATTTTAATTAAATTAATTTGTTATTTTAATTAGAATCATAATTATATTATATAATTTTTCGAAAGATTGATTGATTGGGACTTTTTGTAAAAGGAAAGCAATGAATAAAATTAAGAGAGAGAAATAGATGACCAATAAAAGAATGCCACGTAATGTAAGAACTGGCTTTTGCAAAAAGGTAATTTTGTCCTAGAATGTTCGTATCCGAAATCGAGATCCAAGACTGAGATGGAGCATGAACCGGGTTTTCCTTCATATTTGACTTTTCTCAACTCTCCTAGTTTGCTGGAATTTGTGGCTAGGTAGCTTAGAATTACAAGTTAGAATTGCTTCATTATTAAAGGCTCTACTTATTAATTATCCCCACCAACACCAAGAAGCTTTTTTTTTTTTTTTTTTTTTTTTGTTTACAATCATAATCACTTCAACTAAATTTTAAAAATTAGACTCGATATCTTATTAAAAAAAATAATTTATTATTATTAGAATCAATGAAAAATTTTATTTTATAATAATAAAAAAAATAAAAATTTTGAAAGAGGAAATGGTATGGAGGAGAATGTACCTATTTATCCAACTAACTTCCACCCATTCAAATCCCAAATTATTACAACTACCATATTCATATGTGACAAACCCAAAAAGAATTAAAAAAAAAAAAAACTGAAGTTATATAAGGCTTCCACTTCTCGATAATACCCAAAACCATTTCTTCTTTTCTCACAAACCCACCTTCTTCTTCTTTTTCTTCTTCTTCTTACTTCCCTCATCAACTCACTTCATCAAGCCATTTTTCTTGAATCCATGCATTGGAAAACAAAACACACTCACCTATGCAAAGAAAAAAATCCATGGCTTGACCCTTTTGATGATGGAGAGGACCCTGAAATGGAGTATGGCTCATTGTTTGCAGACAGGAAGAAAGAATAAGATCCTAGGCCACCTGATAACCCTAATAATCCATATGGCTTCCTCAAATTCTCAATGGGTTACATTGTGGAAAGTGTTTCTTTGGCTTTGAAAGTTAGAGGTGATGTTAGGAGATGTTGCTGTGTCATTTCTGGTAGTGTTTACGAGAACTTGCTCTTCTTTCCTACCATTCAGTTGATCATATATATAACTCCTACTCAGCTTGTAAAATATTTTATTAATTTCAACTCAGTTTTTAATTTTTGGTGTCTATTATATGTTAATTGTAGTAGTTACAATGCTATTGAAATTGTTTTTCCATTGAAGAAAATGATGGATATGTTTGTTGCTTACTTGTCTTAAAAATGACAATAATGATACCGTTTCAAAATGATGGGGATTCACTGTTATGGTTGAGATGATATGCTACATAACTGTCGATACTTACAACTATTCTTCTGAAATTACTGCATGCACAATGTTGTCTACTACGCATAAACCATCTGCTAGTTAAATTCGCATATAAAGTTCTTTTCGTGTTTCTTATTTACAAACTTGTAATTAATTTGTGGGTATTGTCAATTTCAGTTTGTTTGTAAAGAAGTATTCTTTCTGCTTGCAGGATAGGTGATTCGACATGGTTTATCAACCAAACTGGCAGGGCTTGGCCATACAACATTCTTATTTATGATAACAACTCGAGATAGAGTTGGCTACATTTACCCAAATGTAAATGCTGCAGGAGTTGGACTTCTCCTATATGAAATTTACAACAGATAAAATGAATCTTTTAGAAGGTGGATATTACAGGTGAGTGTCAAACACAGTCCTGCAATTTACAGTATTTGCTGCCTGATTTATTGAGACATAGCACAAAATTTTGTCTATAGTGTGTTCTAATATATCTTACAACCTAAAGGAGTTTTCATTTGGGCATTGCTTGGTCTAGATATCATCAGATGGTTGATTGTTTAGGAAGAACTTTTCGAAGTGTTCTGAGGCAACCGGTGCCTCCCCTAAGAGTTTCAATTTCAAAGAAGCTGAAAAGAGTTTGTAGAAGCAAAATATAGAGATGTAGGTGCAGAGAAATGAAAATATATTGTACTTCATGGAATTCAATCAGATTCCAAGGCCTCAATGCAGTCTAGAGGAGATACTGATAATTTGCTGCCTTTCCAAGTATGGGTTGAAATAGCTGAGGCAATAAGGTAGGGTATCTGATGAGTTAATAAGTTTTAATTTTAATCATTAATGTTAAGAAGTCTTTTTGTTTTTTATGAAGTCTTTTTGTTTTCTATAACCTCTCTAATTAAAGTTTATGAATTAGTGATTTAATGTTCATTGAATCTTAAATATGAAAGGTCTAATGTTTGTTATAAATATATACTTTTGAATGGTTATCAAATAAGAAAAAAACATACATATTAGTTCTTCCTTCCTTCCCCTGTAACAAAGTGGTGTCAGAGTAATCCTACAAATTTTGAGAGTAATCCTACAAGTTTTGTGAATAATCCTACAAATTCTAAGTTTTATCCTATAAGTTTCCTACTTCTAACAAAGTGGTATCAAAGTCCACTCTTGAGAAAATGATGAATGGAGGATTGTTTCCCTTTCAATTTCCAAAACTCACGAAAAAAAAATTATGATAATTGGTGTATTCGTATGAAAATTTTGTTAGGATCACAAGATGCTTAGGAGATTGTAGAAAAGGGGGTTGAATAGCCTGAAGATGAGGAAGCCATGTCATAGCTTGATTCATACGTGCTTAGATGAAAACATGTTTGAAAAGGTTTCTAGCACATCAAATGCCAAATAAGCATGTGACATTTTGCATTTCTTCAAAGGAGTGGACAAGGCGATTAAGGTGCGGCTACAAATCTTTAGAAGAGATTTGGAAGCTCTTAAAATGAAAAATTCTAAATCCATTTCAGATTATTTCATAAGAGTATTGGCCATAGTTAATCAAATGAGAAGATATGGCCAGAAGATTGAAGATGCTAGGGTAAATAAAAAGATTATGCGATCTCTTGATCCAAAATTTAATTATATTACTGTAGCTATTGAAGAATCAAAAGATATATAATTTATGACAAGTGATAAACTCATGGGATCTTTGCAAGCCCGTGATGAAAGAATGAATGAGAAGGAGTTACTAGCTCAAGCTCTTCTTTCAAAGACAAATTTGAAAGAAAAAGATGAAGGCAATGAGAGCTTACAGAGAGGAAGAGGGAGAGATCATGATAGAGGACATGGTCAAGGTTTAGGGAATTATCGTGGTCGTGGAAGAAGAATATATGATAGAAATTCATATAATTTTGAAAGATTCAGATAAAAAACAAGCTACAAGAGGACATGTAAGAGACAATCTGTCTAGAATATGAGGATCAAAGGCTAACATGCAATGTTATAATTATGAAAATTTTGGCCATTATGCTTCAGATTATAAAAGTAATATGCAATGTTATAAGTGTGAAAAATTCGGCCATTATACATCAAAATGTAGAAATGTAGCTGTCAAAGAAGGAAAAATCTCTTTATGCAAGAGATGAAGATGAGGAAAAGCCAAAAATATTATTAATATATAATAGATGTGAAGAATAAGAGAAAAAAGCATGGTTTTTGGATACAGGGGCAAACAATCGTATGACCAGGTAAGAAGAATTTTTTTTTTTTTGTCTATATATAAATCTTTTAAAAGCTCAATTTTATTTGGAGATAATTCAAAAGCAGATGTGGAAGGAAGATGAGACATACTCATTCAAGCAAAGAATGAGTCTCATCAATTCATTACTCAAGTTTATTATATTCCAACCTTGAAATCATATTGAGCTTGGGTCAACTTTTGGAGAAGGGATATGAAATTAAGTTAAAGAATAATGCACTTATGATGAAAGATAATAATGACAAGTTGATTACTAAAGTGAAGATGTCCAAGAACATAATATTTTCTCTTAAAAATTCACACTGATTTTGCCAAGTGTTTGAAGGCTTGTAAAGCTGATCCAAGTTGGCTTTGGTATCTACGAATGGGTCATTTGAGTTTTGGTGGATTGGAGTCTTTGTCAAAAGAGAAAATAGTGGATGGGCTACTTATTATTCAACATCCTAATCAGCTATGTGAAGGGTGTGTTTATGGTAAACAATTCAGAAATTCTTTTCCTAAAGAATCACTTTTCAGAGCTTCAATACTAGTTCAACTTATGCATGCTGATATTTGTAGCCCTTTCAATCCAATTTCTATTGGTAAGAACAAGTATTTCTTATTATTTATTGATGATTTCACTCTCAAAACATGGGTGTATTTCTTAAAGTAGAAATTTGAAGCCTTTTAAGTATTCAAGAAATGGAAGGCATTGGTAGAGAATGAAAGTGAACGTTATATCAAAGCATTGCAAACTAATCATAGTGGTGAATTCACTTCTAACTAGTTTAATGATTTTTGTGAAACTCATGGTATTCACAAATTCTTGACTGTACCAAGATCACCTCAGCAAAACAGAGTGGTGAAGAGGAAGAATAAAATTATTCTTAATATGGCTAGAAACATGTTGAAGAGCAAAAATATACCTAAAGAATTTTGGGCTGAAACAGTGATGTGTACTGTGTACTTGTCCAATAGGAGTCCTACAAGAAGCTTGAAGTATGTTACTCCTTTGGATGCATGGAGTGGGATAAAATCTTTCTCATTTAAAAGTTTTTGGCAGCATAGCTTACTCTCATATACCAGATGAAACCAGAACCAAGCTTGATGATAAAAGTGAGAAGCTTATTTTTGTTGAGCATGATTCAAGATCAAAGGGGTACAAACTTTACAATCCAAAAAGCAAGAAGATTATTTGTTAGCCAAGATGTGAAGTTTGATGAAGATGATTTCTGGAAATGGGAAATTCAAAAGGAAGATTTCAATTTCTTTCCTTTATTTGGTGAAAATTCTGATTTGGTTGGAATTAACAATCAATCTTCCACACCTTATGCAAGACCAGTCCCTATTCATGTTGATTTGAGTTATTCAACCTCATAAAAAAGGCCTAGAAAAATGAAGAGCCTTCAAGACATTTATAATGAAACAAAGGAGATCGATGATTCATCTCTTTATTGTCTTTTTGCATATTCAAAGCCCATAAATTTTGAAGAAGCAGTTCAAGATGAGAAGTGGAGAGTTGATATAAATGAAGAGATGAAAGCAAATTTGAAAAATGATATATAGGAGTTGGTATCACTTCCAAAACGTAAACAACCTGTTGGAGTGAAATGGATTTATAAGATTAAAAAGAATAAAAAGGGAGAAGTGGAGAAATTGAAAGCTAGACTTATAGTAAAGGGATTCAGTAAAAAAAGCTAGTATAGATTATGATGAAGTGTTTACACTAGTTGCTTGTTTGAAAAAAATTCGATTAATTATTGCATTGATTGCTCAAAGAAAATGAAGAATTTTTTAGTTAGATATGAAATCAGCATTTCTAAATGGCTATAAAAGAAGAGGTGTATGTGAGTCAACTAAGTGGTTATGTTATGAAAGGGTAAGAAAATAAAGCTTTGAGGTCGAAAAAAGTTTTATATGGGTTGAAGCAAGCACCAAAGGCATGGTACAACCACATTGATGATTATTTCAAGAAGAAAGGATTTGTGAAGTGTCCTCATGAATATGGTCTCTATATTAAAGAAAAGAAGAATGGTGATGTACTTAATGTGTATTTATATGTTGATGATTTAATATTCACATGTAATAATTCATCTATATTTGAAGAATTCAAGAAGGAGATGGCTGTTGAATTTGAGATGACTGATATTGGGCTTATGTCGTATTAACTTAGCATTGAAGTGAAGCAATCATATGAAGAAATTTTTGTGTCTCAAAAGAGCTACGTGGAGAAGATTTTGAAAAAGTTCCAGATGGAGAATTATTAATTAGTACTTACTCCAATAGAATGTGGAATTAAGTTGTTAAGATATGATGAAAGTGAGAAGGTAAATCCAACATTGTATCGGAAGCTTGTTGGTAACTTAAGGCCTGATATTCTTTATGCAGTTGACCTTATCAGTCGCTACATGGAGGCATCAATACTTTAACATATGAAAGTTGCTAAAAGAATCTTGCAGTATGTGAAGAGAACTATGACATATGGCTTGTTCTATTCTGCTTCTAGTTCCTTCAAGTTAGTTGGATTTAGTGATAGTGATTGGTGAGGAGATGTTGATGATCGAAAGAGCACTACATGTTTTCTATTTTCTATTGGAGATGCAGCTTTCATATGGAGTTCAAAGAAACAACTTATACTGACTCTCTAAACTTGTGAAGCATAGTAAGTAGCTGTTGCCTTATGCATTTGTCATGCTATTTGGCTAACAAAATTGTTGAAGATGATGAGTTTTCCACGGGATGAAGCTACTGAAATTTTTGTGGATAACAAATTAATCATAACATTGGGGAAGAATCCTATTTTCCATAATAGGAGCAAGCACATTGATATAAAATATCATTTTATTATAAAGAGCATTAGTCAAAAGGAAGTGCAACTCATGTCTGTAAAGTCTCAAGATCAGATTGCTGACATATTTACAAAACCTTTGAAGTTTGAAGATTTTTCCAAATTAAGAGCTCAATTTGGAATAACTAAAATTCAAGTTTAAGGAAAGACGTTGAGTTAATAAAGTTTAATTTTAGTCATTAATGTTAAGAAATCTTTTTGTTTTCTATAAGCTCTCTAATTAAGGTTCACGAATTAGTAATTTAATGTTTTTTGAATCTTGAATATGAAAGATCTAATGTTTGTTATAAATATATTTCTTTGAATGGTTATTAAATAAGAAAAAAACATACAAATTAGTTTTTCCTTCCAAAGTGGTGTCAAAGTAATCCTACAAGTTTTGTGAGTAGTCCTACAAGTTCTGAGTTTTATCCTACAAGTTTCCTAATTCTAATAGAAACAGAGCAATCCAACAACTTTCATACTTCTAACAATCTTACTTTTTTCCTAACAATGTAACGATTCATTTTTTTTCCAGTAAATTTAGCTCCATTGGAGCTCAAACTCATACTTCTCAACCCCTGAAGACAATTGCCTAACAATTCATTTCAAAAATTGATGGTTATTACATATCTTGCAAACATGGGATTTAAGTCAGTTTTTGTCATTCCACATGAGAAAGAAAGGGAAAATGTGGAGGAAATAGTTAGAGATGATACCGCTATTGCCTTCATTTTTCTTTGCTCATTCCTAATAGTCAAATGTTGCCCTAGGACTTGAGGAGAGAGATAGAGAGACAACTAACAACAACATAAGTTCAATGTGAAGGCAGAGAATGTAAATGAGACTCTTTAATTTTTGTTGTCTATTAGTCTAGTATTCAGTTTCGAATGAACAATCTCTTAGAAAGCTTTTACTATGTTAATATAACTACAGTTAACTTTTCATGTTTCTAGAGTACTTTCAGTTTCATTAGACATTGCTTTTAAGAAGAAGAAACTAAAAGGGAAACGTTTGATCACAAATAACAACAATAGATGATTAAGGAATAAACAAGAAAAGCCCTTTACTTAAGCAGCTTCCGACAAGGTTCCGAATATGTTTCCTATCAACAAAGCTGCAAGTTCCAAGACTAGAGAGTAGAGATTGATCCAATATTTCCTTGTAGAAAACATAATTTTTTTTTTTAAATAATAGTGACGACGTCAATAATTTAAGATATCTCATGGCCAATGCCAATCACGAAACGCAGTTAGAAAGAATATAGAAATTGTGGGATCGATCTATCTTGACCTTCAATATACTTTTCACAATCTCATGACTAATATCAAAAAAGGAAACGTCTTAAAATGTGAAAACGAGAAACATTTGATATTGTTAATTAGCTCATTTTTGCTGAAATTTGAAAACTTGTCCTTCACTTGCTCTTATGGTTTCTGCACAGCCAAGTTTACACAAGATTGTTCCTCTGTTTCATTTTTCGCATAGTTCAAATTGGGCATGGAAAAAATATGATATAAGCATAGAGAAATCCCCATTTTTAAAATATCAGGACATGATAAGGTGAGGATACGTCTGGAATTTTTTTTTTTTCAAACATGTACCAAGATTCTATTCCATTTTGTATTTTTAGATGTCCCCATAGTACTGCAAAACAGATCCATCTTAAAATATCCTTAGCATTAGACTGTAGATCTCCAAACTCTTTCTTCATTAATCTAGATATTGTCAGGTAATCCCTCCATATATTTTCCTCTTTTGCTGTTCATTATTAGCATAAATAACTGACAGGTTAACACAGCTACTGATCATGGGAACAGATGCAAGATTCTCAATATCATGTCATAAAAAACAGCTAAGAAAGCATTCTTATTAGTTTCAGAAAGCAAGCTTAAATTGTATTGCATGTCAATTCACCTGATACCACACAGGAAGAGGAACTTCAAAGAGAGTTGATATAGAATTCACCGTGATACGTCTACAGGGTATAATAAAATCAACTAGCTTGTGAACAGATAAAAGTTCTTGTTATAATAACGACATTATGCCAATGCACGAAAATTAGAAAACTGTATTCCCTTAGTACCCCGTGGCAGCCAACTTCTCCACCCATTGCCATCAAGGCGAGCAAATAAGTGATCAAAACCTCCCATGATTGAGATTGCAATTGTAAAGAGAAATGATTCACTTTTCAAACAAGTGTATTGTAACGATCAAAGCTTCATATCAACAGATGGAGATTTTTGTACTAAGAGTGGGTATAAAATTGAAAAGGAAGTTATGATAAACCTATAAAAAAAATAAAATAAGAATATTAATCTTTAGGAATGGAATCAAGAATCATTACTTTTTTGACATGAGAAAGGACTGAGCACAATTCCCGGATCCACTGCTTCAAGAAGTGAAGCAATTTACTCCACTAACAATGACCAGAAAATGCAAGGATGCCTCAAAGCTAAGTTCTTATAGAATACAATGTAATGCATATCCACTAACAATTATATATATATACATATAT
>CANXYC010419047.1:0-16033 GCA_948193065.1 Aleurites moluccanus | reverse complement strand
AAAATTCTCCCACCTTAATTACCATTAATTTCTTCAGATCACTAGCAATAAATTCTATATACCCCAAATTAATTATCCTAACCCATAGACTTAAATAAATCCAAAGAAAATAACTTAGGAAGAAAATTTACCTTATTTCCTTCCAACTGAGTTTTCTGCAAAACTCTGCTCAAATTGATGATTCTGCCTTAATAATAGAGTAATCTGGAAGTGTATTGCATTGATCTAAGCCTTAATGCCTTAGAATAAATATGGAACAAATTGGAGAAGACGAATGAAATTAACAAAGGAAGAAAGAAAGAAAAATCGTGAAAATCGCTGCTGGTTACTAGGGTTAAATAAGCCTCTGTCAAGAAATGCATTGACCAGCTCACCCTGCGAGACCTGCCTCGGCAAGATCACTTCGCCTAACCAGCTCGCACTTGCCAGCTCGCCATCTTTGATCCGACTTTGCTGCCTCGCACATTCCAGCTCGCATATACTACCTCGTGTATGCTGCCTCGCCAGACTCTCCTCGCAACTCATCCACGCATAAGCCACCTCGGCAATGCTCCTTCGCCTCTTTGCTTCTTCGCGAACTGCCGCCTCGCAAATCTCTCTTCGCACAATGCCTCCTCGCGTAGTGCCTCTTCGCCAACTGCTCTTCGCCTTAGCTCTTCACCAAAGCTTCTCGCCGAACCTCTTCTCCACTTCGCCATAATGCCGCCTCGCAGTACCAGCTCGCGAAATGCCTTCTCGCTTAAGGCTGGCTCTCCATAACCAAATACTTCCAAGTTAACTCTTGCCTGAATATCCCACCTTAAGCCAGCTCGCAATTGAGCTACAAAAGTCCAAACTTACCGATTCTTCTTGCCACTTACCATCAACAAGCAAGAACACAACATATCAAATTTTCACATCAAACAAATCAACATTCAGACAGTGGTGACTCTCCAAAATTCACCCAGACTCTTGCCCCAAAGTTTGACCGAACAGTCCTGATACAAAATACTCTCCACTGATATCTACTTACCCAAAAATTCTAAAATTTTACACGCATCATTTCAACACACAAAAGAACATTTTTCATGTTTACAACTTCAACAAATTCTGCCTCAGTTATTCCCAGAAATTCCAAACATGCACTGCATTCCTGCAGGAATTCTCATCCAGACCAGCCTTGCTCAAATAGATACAACTAACCACATACTCAGAATTTTACCAAACCATTTTACAGAATTATAGCTAAGACATAAATTAACAACTTTCATATTTTACACTTTACCCAATTATGTCTTTAAGAGCAAGTAATGGTCAATACTGAATTCTGCTGCAGTTCAAAACAAAAGTTTCTGAAATTTTCAAACTTCTCATTTAAATTTAAAATTTTCCAAACAAATAAAATCAACAAATGCACTTCAAAATGGCATATATTACAGGTTCTTGGTCCACAGGTCTATGGGTGCAAGGTCTATGCATGTACATAATATGTGTGCATGTATAAATATGAAAAATCTGTTTCATGAATAATGGCATACGATTTATTATGGTTTATGGGCCCTAGGGTCAAGTTCTAAGGTTCAACTACATAAAGGTTAGAATGGCTTAGATAAAGGACCCCGTCACATTAGAGTAGTTATATACCTAACCATATGAGAAAAAAAGAGTCTCGTGTGGGTCCGACAGTACTATATGCTCGTTACACCTTAAAATGATTAAGTCACAAGGTTGGATACTTTCACTATTTCCAACATAATCAAAAAGACTTATTGGATCAATGCTACTCACGAACTAGGGTTGAAATTTGTAACTGGTAGTGGACAAAGAAGCCATATAATGCAAAGTCAAAATTAGATTGAAAAGCCAAGTTTGAAGTTTCTTTGAAAAAAAAAAATTGAAACTGATTTGTAGTCATCTTTTTCATTTTCTTTGAAAATGGTTTGTCCCTAGTGGAGTCGTCAACTGTGAGGCTTCTCCCAAGTATTGCTCCGGTCCGCTCAAAGAATCAAAACACTCATTTAAGGGGCTTGGTCTCACGCGGAAGCGACTGTCACTTTTTTTGTTTTTGAAAGATGAGTGATGGATGATTTGATTTTCTATTTATCATTTTTAGTTTGGAAAATGCTAGGGGGTTGCCACCTTAATTTATTTTTTAATAAAAAAATATAAGATAAAAATTCAAAATGAACTCCAATTTAAATCCCAAGAATAAAATGGACTAGACCTTCGAACCAAGTTCGGATTCGGGAACTAGGTTTTCGGTTAAAAAACTTGAACTTGGATTTTAATTAATTTTAACTTGAAAATATTATTTTCGATGAGAGCTAATAGCATGGCGTTTATATTATGAAAAGTAATAAATAAATCATGCATCCAAAGCAGTAAAGGATTTAAATTATTACATAAACAACAAGTGAAGATATTAACTCTAACCCTTATGGGTTTTAGATTAATCACATATTCCTCAATTCAAATAAATAGGAGATATGAACTCTAGCCCTTATAGGTTCTAGGTCAATCATAAATTCTCCAAAATAATTTAATTTAAACAAGAAAAGGAGGAGAAAATAATTTTAGGGTTTTTGGATTTGATACTTGATTAAAAGCATGCATACGTACATCTTCGAATAGAAATCAAAATTTATGTAATTTGCCCTTCTTACAAAGGATTTTTGGGTCTGATTTCGGTTTAAAAGTATATTTTTTATCTGATTAAGGGTATAGTTCAAGCTAATAAGTCTAATTTCGAAAATATGATTATACCTTTCTTTGAGATTTAGGAGGAGGCGGTAGTCGAAGGACTTTTCCGAACTGAAGTTTTACTTTTTGTTCATGGAAGTTGAGTTAGGTACGGATGTCAAACTTACTAAATTAATTCAATGAAGATTAATTTAGAGCTCTATTAACCAAATCGATTATCTATTCCTCTAATTCAATGAGAATTAGAGAAATCGATTTGCACTCAAAGAGAGTTAAATCGCTTTTACTGAGAAGATATTAATTGGAGGAGAAGAGAGAGCTTGCTAAGGAAAAATCAATTTAACAAGTCAAGATGTGTGGAAAAATGAAGGGGGAGGGGGGTATATATAGCCACCCAAAGGCATTTTGGTCAAAAATCAAATGAATAGTGTTGGTGCCATGGGGCAAGCTTGGAGGATCCACCATGGTGTCACACGGAGGGCTAGAGGATCCATCAGACACAGTTAGCAGCATGTGGACGTGTGGCAGCCTAGTGGATGCACATGCCGCCAGCCTTGCATGTGCATCCACTCTAGTCCTGCCCACAAGCGCCCATTTTGCACTTCTGTTTTTCTTCCATTTTTTCATCTTTCGAGTTCGTGGTGGGTTCTATTTATTCTGATATGAGTCTGGCTATGTCTCGGGGTTGCCCCGAAGGTTTAGGGAAGCCTAGTTGCTCCGCCAATTGTCCGGTGCTCGCTTCAAAACTTGCAAAAGTGTAAATATACGCAATGAAATATAAAATTACGTGTTTACAATTACCTTTAATGTCAATTTTAATGGTAATATGTTGGGACCAATTGTTCTATCTAGGGGACTCAGACAAGGAGATCCTCTATCACCTTATTTATTTATTCTATGTGCAGAAGATTTATCTATTGTTCTTTCTCGGGCGGAATAAGGAGTAGTACATGGGTGCAGGATTAGTGTATGAGATTCATCTATCTCACATTTGCTATTTGTTGATGATAGATTTTTCTTTTTTAAGGCATCTAGGAATGAGGCTCAAGCAATGAAGGATATTTTAGAACAATATGAGAAGGCATCGGGACAAGTAATTAATTTTGGAAAGTTTGGAATTTTTTTAGTCCTAATGTTTCTAATGAGGTTATGTTGGAGGTACAAGGTGTTTTGGGTATTCAGGCTTCATTACTTCAGGGCAAATATTTGGGCCTTCCTTCTTTTATTAGTCCTCATAAGTCTACTATTTTTGCAATCCTGCAGGATCGGATTTGGAATAGATTAGATGGGTGGAGAAATAATTTTTTTTTTTTCGAAAGCTGGTAAGGAGATCCTTATTAAATCAATTGTTCAAGCTTTACCTGCGAATTTTATGAGCATTTTTCTTATCCCTCCATCTTTGAGTGATGTCCTGCAAAAAAATGATGAATTGCTTTTGGTGGGGTTCGAGTGGTGATGGTAAGAGAGGAATTCATTGGTGTAGTTGGCAATGGTTATGTGTTAGAAAGGAATAGGGAGGTTTGGGATTCTGGAATCTCCATTGTTTTAATCTTGCGATGTTGGCAAAGCAAAGATGAAATTTATTTCACAATCCTGATGCTCTAGTTACAAGTGTCCTCAAAACTAGATATTTCTCATCGGGAGATTTTCTATCAGCCTCCATTGGCCATAATCCAAGTTTTACTTGGAAGATATCTTGGCAATGCAAGCATTGTTGAAACAAGGTCCCGATGGATGGTAGGGGATGGCTGTAGTTTTAAAGTATGTCCTGATCCATGGTTAAAGGCAGATGATGGGTTTTATGTTTGGTATGTACCAAATGAGGAATTGCGAGATATGTGTGTGAATGATTTAATGATTTCGTTTCAACGAGAGTGGGATGTGGAGTTGATTCAGGAGCTGTTTATTTGGCGTGATGTGGTGGCAATTTATGCTATTCCATTATCAAGAGCTGGTAGTTCTGATTTGAGAATTTGGCATGATGTTGTGAATGGTGAATATTCTGTCAAGTCTGGTTACAAGTTAGCAGTGCAAATGGCTAATTTTGAAGATGAGTTGCGGCTTGCTGGGAGTTGGAATAGCATGTGGAAGTTGAACATTCCTTCAAAGATCAAAGATTTTATGTGGTGTCTGTTGAGGGATAATCTACCAACAAGAGATAGGGTTATTCAGAAAGGTGTTCCAGTTGCAAGTGACAAGTGTGTGCTGTGTCATGCGGTTGCTGAATCTGTTGTTCGTTTGTTTATGCAGTGCCTCTGTGTGGCCTGGTTTTGGAATCATGCTGGGGTTTCAGTTGCAGGTCATGATATAGGTCAAGTGTCTTCTTGTTTTTTTTTTTTTTTCCTTATCAGATGGTAGCAGGTGTTGATAAATTGGACAATGTTTGTGTGATGCTGTGGAGCATTTGGAATTATAGGAATTGGGTGTTATGACGAGAAGGCTTTGTGGATGCTGCTCGATTTCTATACCAGGGCTTCTCACTGTTGCGTGATTGGAGAACGACAAGGATGAGGCGTGATAAGGTACATAGGATGAATCAGCATGCTGTCAGTATTTTATCATGGAAACAGCCTGCATTTGGTAGTCTGAAATGTAATATTAATGCAGCTGTTTTCGTGGATGAGTTGAAGGTGGGTCTGGGGGCTGTTATAAGAGACTCTTTAGGGTTTTTGTAGCTGGCTTTACAACAATAGTCAACTGTTGCTGCTCTACTAAGGAAGCTGAGACAATTACTCTTTGTGAATTGCTTTCATGGCTTTGTTTATTTCAGTATGAGAATGTTCTTATTGAGAGTGATGCTCAGATCGTGGTAAACAGTGTCAAGGGCAATTCTTTGGATGTTTCGGAGTTGGGTGTCTTGTTTTGTGAGTGTAGGTTATTGCTATCTCAATTGAATAATGTCTCTTTATATTATATTAGAAGGCAAGTAAATATGACAGTTCATGTTATGGGTAGGTTGTCATCTCAATATGCTAGCCCTCAATTTTGGGAGGTTTCTCCTTTGGATATTCAGGAGGTGCTTCTTAATGGTGTAATAAGTTATTAATTAACATATATTGATTTCTTCTTTAAAAAAAATAACAGTTTTTTCAAAAAAAATTCAAATTAGAGTTTTCATTAATAGCAGTTGTTTAACTATTTAACAATAAACAACTAACAGTGTAAAAATAATCAAACGCATTTAAAGCAGTTGTTAAAATTCAAAAAACTAATAGTTGTATCAAAAATTTTTATCAAATACCCAATGATTATTATTTGATTAAATGGTAATATCAAATTCTCATTCTTTTAACTAACAAATGGAGTTTACATAAAATTATAAAAATTTAATATATTATTTAAATATATTCCGAATGATATATATGAATAGAAAATTATATTAATGTATAATGTGTGTACAAAGTCTAAGTATTGGAGAGAAAAAAAAATAAAATTATATATATAAATTCAAATAAATAGCCAAAAATATAAATAAAAAAAGACCTTGATTAAAACTTAGTAAAAAACAATAAGTTAATTTTCCTTTATTTAAAGAATATAAATTTCTGCTAAATAAAATTTAAACCAGTTGAATTCGATTAATCTAATATATTTAAAATAAACAGAACTGTAATTTTGAAGCTTGAGTCGAGCTAGCTAAAACAGCCAAGCTCGAGCTACAACCCGAAATTGATTATGCTTCGGTTCGATTCATTTACATCTCTCAATTGGTTCTCTAATCTCGAAAGGCTCTTTATTTTCTGGTGCAGTTAAATCCCTAGAATGCTACTGGTCAATTGCTTGGAATGAATCAGAATTTAAAGGTCCTGGACTTCCAATTTCTTGTCTGCCATGATCCAGATTCCAAGTTCCAACATTGTTGTACTAGTAGGGGGGAATTCCAGAAATATAATCACATGAATCTACCAAAAATACAGTGAAAGCAGCCATTGGCCTAGTATTTTGGAATTCCCAGTGAATATTCAATCATGTTTTCGTCCATGTCATGATAAGTATTTATCTTTGATGATTTAAATCTTGACATCTCCCTGTCATATTAGAATTCAAGATCTCCCTATCATATAAGAAATTTGACCCAAAAAAAGAAAATAATAATAATAAAAAAAAAGGGACCTTGAGGCTTAAAGCTCTAACATTCAAATGCCATGACTTTAATTCTTTATAAAGTCTAGCAATGAAAATATATAGCAAGTATCTTATACTCGCACCAATCAAAAAATAAATAAAAATAGAGAGTCAGATATTCAACCGAAATCAAATTGGTTGAATCGAAAATAATTAAATTAATATTATATAATAGAAAAAATATAAATTCATTTGCTAACGTTAGTTAGTTTAATATTAATTCTGTTATTTTATTTTTTAAATTCAATTTAATTTTCATAAATAAAAATGTAAATAATTAAATAGTATATATATATAATTTTTGCTCAATTTAATTTTTTCATCATTATTTCTGTTCATTTTTATTTTTAAAAATTTTGTACTATTTTAGTATTTTAAATTATATAAATTTATAATTATTTAATTTAATATTAATTTGATAAATTTTAAATTTTGACTTATTATATAAATAATAATTTATATTTATTTAATTGTTAGAAAATAATGTGTGTTATTATTAACTTATTATTATAATATATTCTATTTATACAATTAATATTATAATAATAATAATAATAATAATAATTAAAAAAAAAAAAGAGGGGCTTAATTTCCGCCAAAACCAAAATCACATTATTTTGTGCCTTTCAAAACGGCATCATTTTAATCAGAATATAATAAAAAAAAATATCAAAAACAAAATGGTGATGTTTTGAATGGATCAAAATGGAGCAGTTTTGATTAAGAAATTAAAAAATAAAAAATAAAAAATAAAAAATAAAAAATCTCACTTATCCAACTCAACAAACCCGAATTGAATCGGCCGAATCATTGGTTATCCAACAAAATTAATAGATTTAATCCGATTCTTGAAAGACGAATAATTGAAAGTGGATCGACTTAGCTAGTCAACTAATTCTCAATTTTTTAAGTTAAATCCATCAATTCGATTTAGTTTTCAAAATCTTGTATAGAGCATGATGTTTTACAGTCTGTTTGGAATTGAGTTTAGAATTAATTTTTTCAAAATTTTTAAATTTCTTCTTGAAAATCTTGATTCCAGAAATATTAAAAAATATAATTTTTTTTCAAACCATGATTTTCTAAATTATCAATAAAGTATACATAGTTTGGCAAAAGCAGTTAACCATAAACGCTTATTTAGTTTGAAATGATTAAAACATATCAAATTCAAGATTAAAACATTTATTCTCTAATTAACATTCGGAATATATAGTATATTTCACAATAACAACTCGAAACAGATGGTCTCATTAACAGGGCAGGACGCTATGAAGGGCTTTGAATTCGAGTTTCCAATAATGGACTCTTCCATTTGGAGATGGTTGCGCTATTATGCCATAAGCCTTCAGGTTTCTTCCTTCCCCTATGACACGTTGAATTTATTATCTAATGTGTATTCTCACTTTGCAACAGCATCACAGTAGCATTACAAAACACAATTCCATATTCATGCCAATTGATGTATGAGCCATTTGTTATGATCAGACTTTGGATTCAGATAGCAATTAAAACATCTCTCCGCAAACAGATCATGAATTCTCACTTACGCTATATTTGATTCAATTCTATTAGGTTTGTTTGAATACATGAATTTAAATTTTAAATTTTGATTTTAAATTTCTATATAAATTTATAAATATCTTATCCAAAAAAATTAAAATTTTATATTTTAAATTTAAAAAAAAATTAAAAATTTTAAGCTAAAAGTGAATATAATAAATTTGAAATAACTAAATATAAAAAAATATTTGAAATATTCAATTTTTAAAATGATAAATTTTACTAAGCATTTAAATTAAATCTAAATTCACTTAATATTAATTATCCAAACAAAAAATTTAATTTAAATTCAAATTTATGATTCAAATTCTTGTCATCCAAACTAATCAATCAATAATTCATTTCATTTAATGAATTCATATATTTAATATATTAAATAATAAATATAAAATTTATTTCATATGAAATAAATATTGTGTTTGGTATAATTCTAAAATTCATTTTAATATTTCACTTTGTCAAAAATATCTTTATAAGTATATTATTTATTTACTTATTTTCTTTTTAAAAATTTTATATTACATTAATGAAAATATAATTATTTAAAATATAATTTAATATTTATCAATAATATATTTTTATATACACTATTTTTTTAAATAAGATATAATATTAATCATAAATAATTAAATTTATTAAAGTCATTACACTTGTGAAAAAATTTGAAGAAAAAATAATTAAAGTATAAAGTAAAAAAATACAATAAATACTAAAAAGTTATAAGGTATAAATCATAATATATAAATAAATAAAAAGAATAAAAAATAAAAAATAAAACATGAAGGGGTAAGTATAAAAAAATTTGTTGAAGTATTTAAAAGAAATGTGAAGTCAAGTGAAGGATCCACCTTATAAGTATGACTCACCCTTAATAAAAAAAAATTGACCAAAAAATAAAAATAAATGACCTCAAATAAATAAAAATGTCAAATTCAGAAATAATATATTTTTATCCATCAAAATCTAAAAAGTAAAATATTAAAGTTAATAATGATATTTTAACCTTCTAAAATTAATTAGTTTAAAATTATAGATTTCATTTTAAAATACGAATTATTTTAATAAAATTTAATTTAATTATTTTCAATTCCACATATTTAATTATTTAAAACTCTAAATGAATTTGAATTTAAAATAAATATAAAATTATGAATTTATTTTATGAAATTTATTTGGTATTAAATATTTACATAGCAAGACAACGTTTTGTTGTGAGACTATTATTCAAATTTCTTGATTAATGACAGGTCATTCAACATTTTATCGATTGCCTTGTCATCATGAGCACGTCCTTTTGTCTGCAAAACAAAACCATTCCGTTTACAAAGTGCTGTAACAAGAACTGCATATTGATATGGTAACGCATGCTTCCATTTGTTTCTTGCACAGATGATGGCACAATAACAAGGAAAAAAAAAATGGCTACTTTCACTATTAGAGAACTGTCAAGAGGATGATTATTTTTACTTAAAACACAATTCCAGATGAGCAGTGACAATCATAGAGTTGGGCTTTAGCTTATTTGCTAGCAAATGAACAGGCATGGATGCATATTGCATCTTATATTTTTTTTCCCTGAAATTTCTATGCTAATAATACAATGAATCAGAATAAATTGAGGTACTCGAAGAGAGAAGAAATTTTGAAGAAGTTAATATCTTGATTGAAGGCAACATGGCTATAGCTTCCTCTACAGTTTCAGGGCAAAGATTTCCAAGAACACATAGCTGCACAAAATGTAGAAAAAGATTAATGGTTTTAACTCCCAGACCAACTTACTAGTTTCAGTTAAGTGGGTCGCACTGCACCTCATATTCAGCCAACTGTTATCAACTAAGAATTCTGGAAATTGGCTAAGCTTCACACTCTTAATGCAAGATATACGAAATTTGATTTTTAAAGATAACTATAATCCAAGTACATGCATTGCCAAAACAACTCGCACAGTGCCCCTCTCCACCCCTTTTCATTTTCACAAAAAATTTAATTCTACATAACAGCCCTCCCAATCCCTCCTTTTTTTTAGTAAAAAGCAATTTCCATGCTCTTCAGATCTGCCACTCAAGACAAATGAAATTACTTATTTTGATTGCAGCAACTAATATTCATATAATTAACAATGCACGCCAAACAAAAGAAGAAGACTAAAAGGCACACCCTCAATTTTTAAAATCTTTGGTGATTGATGCTGTTGCTGTGACAAATTTAGCATGTTAGACAAGGAGGGATATGGAAAAAAGAGCATTCATTGTTCAAAAAGATAATCTAGCTAAAAATTTGTCGTGGTATTATTATCCTTTCAATAAAATTAATGGATACTCTCGAACTTGTCTGACAACATCAGGGTTTTTGTAGTGGCTAAAGCGCTTCACATAGTGCAACAACTTCTCAAATACCCTGTAACACAAAAACAACCAATTTTTAAACTCATTTGGAAAGAGAAATATTGTTTTGACAAATTCAAATTTGTGCCATGTCGTCCTATACCATTTATCTTCACTGACTTGCTTATTTTCATTCTGACGACAACTTTAAGACAGTAAAAAATGGAAAGAAAACAATGCATGGAAGCTCCGCTGCAATTGGTAGTTTATAAAAGTTGTACACACCCTAATATACATGGTTTACCAGACAACCATGGGGAAGCACACAACAGTACTTGTTTGCTTCTAGCTCCAATCTTATTAAAAATGGGGTGTACATGATCTAGCTCAATGCAATTGGGCAGCGGAAGGTAAATTTTATGAAACATCCCGATTTTAGGCTCAATATAAGAAAGGATTGTTCATAGAAGGCATAAGATTGAGCTCTCCTACTCATACAAAGCTATCTTACAGGATAACTTTCTCTAGCTCACTTTGAATAACCTTACCTAGTTCCACAAAAGGCTAACCACAGAAAGATGGATTAGCCAAGAGGAATTAGGAATAGCTAGGGAACATGATTATTAGTCAGTTTAGGGTTGAGATTGGAAACTACTTTTTTGAAATGAATACTTTTATATGTTAAAGAAAAAAAGTTTGATTGTTGTTCAACTGTTTTAAAAAATTTTATGACTTAAACACGTTAAATTTACCTTAAAAACAATAGTATTTTATCAATAGAAATTCTAACAATGATTCAGAACGAACTCTATAAACTTTGCGAAGATGAGCAAGATAACTACAACATGAATGCAGTGGTTACTAATATCATTTTTCTGTAGAGAGTATGTTTCTCAGGGTCACCAATTACTCTTCATTTTAACTCTCATAGGTCTGAATTTAATTAATTCATCATTAATAGAAACTGAAAAGAGGCCTCCAAAACAGGTTAAACCTAAATGTTTCAGCTACTTTATTTGAGTAAGTTGCCACCTAGCAATATGACTAACACAAGTAGAGAACAATTACATTGTAAACTCGAAAAAAAACCCTTCAACAAGTTACTGCCAAACCAAATCAATTAGCTAGACTTCAGCCAATGTCCACATTGCACTGTTTTTGAAGCATAAACAGTGAAAATCATGCCAGCAAATAGGCATATTACTTACTGAGAGACTTGGTGCATTGGATCATCAGCCATCTGCTAAAGCTGCTCATATTTATGTTCAAGAATTTATGCTACTTCACAATTCATTAAGCACTTGGCCTTCAAAAATTCTGGAATGAGGAAAAACAATCATCATATAGGTTTTATCTGCAAGTAAATCCAATCTCAGATATTAAGACACACAGATGAAGCTTCCAACAAATTAACTCGAAGAGCAAAAGTGACTATTCCCAAAACTGGCAAATAACCCCAATAATTTAAACTGATTTGTTTGTCCAACAATGTGATGACGACAAAATAAAACATTCTATTTAATTTAGTTTGATGTATTATGCTTCAACACTTTCACACCAAAAGCATATCAAAATCCAACTAGTTTCTCATACATATTCAATACACACCATTAACAAGCAAGTATGATTGGTTCAATTGAAACCACTGCTAGTTTGGTTTGCAGTTAGGGTTACAATTTAAACCAAAGGAGAATTGTTAAGGGTTAACCCTATAAGTAAATCAAATACGATTCAAATACACATAAAAGATATGATATTTATTCCATCAGACCATACTTTCAAGGTTAAATCCAAGGTAGGGATTCACAATTTTTCCTAATTGTTAAATTCTTATTTTCCTTTCAATTTTTTTTTCCTTCAAAATATATTTGGCATGAGATATAATTTATATTTTAAAATGTAGGCTGTATCCTTACCATCTCCAATTTTGAGCTCAGCAGCATTTTCTTCCTCTTCTCCAGACATCTAAACAGGGAAAGATCAACAGCTTATCTTAAACAATTGATTCAGTTAAAGCAAGCAAAACCCATCGAGATCCGAAAATATTCAAATAGAAAAATTAAGATTTGCCACTCTAAGTATGAAATTTAAATTTGTTAGTTCCCATATAAAGAATTTTTTTTCTTTGGAAAAGGTTAAATTTGCTGAAGACAAGTGATGGAAGTATCAATTTAACAAGAGAGCAATTATTTCTGATCAAAACCCATTTCAGGAATCTAAAGAGAAGATACCTCAATCAAATAAAAGCTTCACAAATAGCTTCTTCTTCTTCTTTTGGTCGCTGCTTTTATATTTGATTGCAGAATTTATGTTTTACGTTTTATCACTTGGAATCCCCTACCTATATGTAGTATAAAAGTTGCCTTGCGGAATGCACAAAATTAATAAATAAATTATTATACTTTAATTTTAATACAAAATTATTAATATAATTTTATTTATTTCTTTCATTATCATTAATATTAAAAAAAATTAAAATTTAAAAATATTAAAATTATAAATTTAATTTTTAATTAAAAATAAAATTAAAAGAAAATAAAAAATATAATCTTAAAATCTGATAACGATTTATAAAAAAAAAAAATTCTCCCTCTCTAAAATAACATATATAAAAAAATAAAAAAATATATTATATATGAATTTAAATATCAGTAATTAGTATTAAAAAAAGAATAACATTAATTCATAATGGTAGAGTTGATAACTTCAAATTCTCAAAAGGATAAAAATATGTAAAATTATACATTTTTAACATAATTTGTATTGATAGCTGATTTTTCTAACATTGTTAGTTTAACTTTTGTTAATAACTCATATCCCTATAACTAATCAACAGTGTTATTTTTTTTTTAGCGAAAACTAATGGAAAAATTATTCTGTTTAAAATAAAAATTATTAAATATATACAGACCCTTTCTACTCATATGAACATTAATCTACATGAATAAATTTTCATATTAATCATATATAAATCTATTACATTATGAATAAAACAAATAATTTCTTATAAAGACAGCCTTCGATTTTCCAAGCGGTGGTGAGGTATACGTTTAAGCTTTACTTGATTATTAAATCTGCTTTTTCTCTATAAAAAAAATAAATATTTTTTTTTTCTTTTCTACAATATTGAAAATATTTTTATATTTTTTCTTTTTCTACAATATTGAAAATATATTTATATTTTTGCTATATAAATTTTTTTACATTTTAGTATATGTTCAAACAAAGTTAAACATTTTAAATTGTAAATATTATCTTATTGTTTTCATCTGTAATTAAATTCCTATCAAATTAATTATCTAATGGTATCGTTTTCAATTTGAAAGCACTCTCTATTTTGAGTGATGAATAGTTGATAAGAAAATTTTTTCTATTTTATTATGTAACCTTTATATGACAATATATATGGAAAAAAGCATTTTGAGATCTCTGAATTTTTCATTTTTTATTATTGAGTTCTTATAGTTTATTTTTTATCGATTAAACTCTTTATTTTTTATTTTTTGATATAACGGGTCTTTTTTTTACGGGACTTAATGAGAGTGGGTTGCACGCGAGTTAAAAACTCGTGAAAGAGAATTAAAATGCTAACTGGATTGGTTTTGATACATAGAAAAAAAAAAAAAAAGAAAAAAAAAATGAAAGAGATAAAAATGACATTGTTTCTCATATCACCCCTCACCCTCACCCTCTCTTCCTCTTCCTCTCGCTATCCCTATACTACTCAAAAGAACCCTAACCCGATTTCTCAAATTCCTCTTCAAGATTTTCAAAAGATTAATATTGAGACCCTCAACCAAGGCTTCCTCCACCTCTATTATGTTTTTACATGAAATTCTTTTGCAAAATTTCTCAATTATTAAGCTAAATCAGATAAACCATAATTTTGTGCCTCTTTCTTGCTATGTTCTCTATAGACTTGGAATTCATAAACTCCGAGGTTTGGTCATTTCTTGCTACTGAAGACTTCAATTCCAAAAGAAAGTGACAAAAATGGGGGCTTGTTTTTGAGCTGGTTGAAGTGCAAAGAAGATAGAGAAACATAGAGTAGAGTGACTTGAATTTGTGTGAGCATATGGGTTGAGCTGGATTAGTCAAATATGAAGCTTATGTAGTTTTTAATGATTTTGCAAGATCCAGAGGAACAAAGGGAGAAAACAAACATCTCCACCATTAATCCTTCCTAAGGCCACCAAATGGTGCAAAAATCTTGCGCTCCGAAGAAGACTTGTATTTGCTCACCTATGATGCACCCTGGTTCCTTTCACTGCAGCCTCAACAAGAGTTTCAATAATTTACACAATGTCAATTACTCTCCAAATACTCACTTAAATGGCCGCAAATTGGCGATGACAAACTCCTTGGTGAGAATTTGTGGAGTGGAGGGAGATTTAGTCAAGAGAGTTTTATCAAATTTGATTTGGCCTTATTCACGTCAGCAAAGGCAGTAAGCTGCTTTCCAGCCTCATCCAAGCCGGCTTTCTATCACACACAAAGTCGAAGATCTATAATGATAATTAGGGGCATATTAATTAATGAAACTTCTTATTTGATTAATTGTCGTAATTTTCTGGCAACCCATTTGTGTACATGAGAAAACAAAGCAGAGTTTTCAACCTCATAGAAATAACTTTCCTTATTTTGATTGCTTTCATTTTTTTCTTCATTCTTATTTTTATCGAGGTTTTGACTATGGATTCTCTGTATTTTAAAGGAAATAAATAAATATCTTAATTGTTGAAAGAAATATATGTAAATGGGAAATGGATTGGTGAGTTCGACGAGAATGATTTATTGAAGAAACTTGAGGTGAGTTCTGGATTCTATGATAAATTCATATGGGATTCAATGGGTTGCATGTTGAGGTCGGAAACAGGAGGCATAATTGAAAGAGTAGGTGTAGGTGGCTATGTAAAATGGTGTTGTTTTTGTGTTTTTTATTTTTTATTTTTTTCTTCATTTTCCATATCATCAAAGACCATCATACTCAACATTTTAATTCTCTTTCATGCGCTTTTAAAGTGAGTGTAGCCCACTCCTATTAAGCCCCCTCAGAAAAGGCCTCGATATATTGAAAATAAAAATTAGAGCGCTTAATCGATAAAAAATGAACTATAGGAACTCAATAGTCAAAAATTAAAAAATTCAAGAGTATGAAGATGCTTTTTTCCTATATAGCCAAAAATAAAAAAATTCAGGTGTATGGGGATGCTTTATTTATATATATATATATATATATATATATATATATATATATATATATATATATATATATATATATATAAATATATAGAAAAAAAAAAAGAAAAATATATTTGAAAATATAAAAAAAAAAAAAAAAA
>CANXYC010419000.1:0-11272 GCA_948193065.1 Aleurites moluccanus | reverse complement strand
GTTCTTCCTATTAGGGTTTCATTCCAACTTTTTGAATTTCATCCATCCAAAATATGATTTGAACACTAATAAACATCAAAGAACACCTTATAATCATATTTGAATCAAAAGAATCACAAAACCATTAACTTACCAAAAGTTTTTCAAAAACTTCAAAGCTTTGATTCTTAGCCTTTTCTTATTTTTCCTTGAAATCTAAAGCTAGATTAGTGTTTACAAGGTTGGAATTAACTAGTTTCTATCAAAAAATGAAAGAAAACAACAACTTTGGGTGGATTCACAAAGTGGCTGAAACCTATCAACGGTGAGAGAGAAAACTTGGCTGAAAATAAGATAAGGAAGATGAAGACAATTGAAGTGGTGGGAAAAATCTAAGTTAAATATCAAAGGTGTGATCTTATACATTAGGCTTATGGTAGAAATGGTGAAACCTAGTCATCCAAACATCCATTTCTTCATCATTTCATCCAATGGTTAGATTTAATCAAGCCTAAAATGATTCCATAAGGTTGCATACACTATATAATTCCATATCTCAAAGGAAAAGACCAAATTGCCCTTAGTTCAAATGAAGCACCTCAACTGAGCAGCTTGCCGGGAACTATTTTCAACCGGGTTT
The DNA here is from genome assembly GCA_948193065.1 of Aleurites moluccanus. Lineage (NCBI taxonomy): Eukaryota > Viridiplantae > Streptophyta > Magnoliopsida > Malpighiales > Euphorbiaceae > Aleurites > Aleurites moluccanus. Next base: position 10,653 of record CANXYC010419000.1, on the reverse strand, counting down.
AATTCTCCAACAAGACTTCAAATAAATTAAATATCATCATTTTCATGTCCTAATATTATTTTCTACCTTCAAATATCATGTTAATTTCCATAAAACTCAAAGGGGTGTGAAATGACCATTTTACCCCCAGTTCACCAAAAACTAAATTTTTCCCGATTTCTTCCTAACAGCCTTTAAAGAACTTTTACACGTATAAAACTTACTAAAACATGCATAAACATTCAATTCAAGCATGAATATGCATAAATACACATCTTATAAACAAAGATGGAATCCTTTAGGTTTGCCCTTTAAAGCTTAAGTTTAAAGCTTTAAACTTAGGTGTTACAGTATGGAGGAATGGATATCGGATCTGTACAAGGATACACTTCAATTTCAAATTCTATCTCCCTTTCTGGTGGTAATCCAGAAAGATCCGTAGGAAAAACATATGAAAATTCCTGTACCACTGGAATATGTTCTAACTCCTCATGTACCTTTGTAGTGTCCACTCCTGATGCCAAATAAGCAACACACCCTTTCCTTAACAATCTCTTTGCTTGAATAGCTGAAATAAGCCCTGACATTTTCTTATTTTTCTCTCTTTGAAAAATAAACGTTTCCTGTCCATCCAATCTAAATTCTACTTGCTTCAAAAAACAGTCAATAATAGCCCTGTATAAAGTTAACCAGTCCATACCCAAAATCACATCAAATTCCAGTACCGGTAACTCAATCAAGTCTGCAAGTAACACCCTATCAACTATCCTCATAGGACAATTTGTATATCTATAGCCCATAATTACATTCTCCCCTAATGGAGTAGCTGCCTCTAAGGGCATCAATAAAGGTTCTCGAACTAACCCCATTTTTTTAGCAAACACAGAAGACACAAAAGAGTGTGTGGCACCAGAATCAAATAATGTGTATGCCTGAATATCATAGATAGGAACCATACCTACTACAGTATCATATAGTCCCTGGGCCTGCTGTGGGGTCATGGCAAATACTATCCCCTGATCTCGCCCTGCTGGTGGCTATGCTGCTGATTGACCTTGTCCTACTGGTCTACCTCTACCAGCTCCTCCTCTACCCATTTTTACAGTAGGCTGAGATGCCACTGAACTAGTTTGTTGTGGAGCTCTCATAGAACACTCCCTCAAGTAATGGCCAAACTGCCCACATTTAAAACATGTTCCTGCTCTGGCCCTACATTCACCATTATGTCTCCTTCCACAGCGCTCACATGGAGGTATCTCTAGAATCTGCTGCATTGGTATGTTAGATCCTCTAGAATATGCTGGGGTAGGTGGTCTCATTCTGCCTCTCTTAGAAACATCCCTCCTCTGACTCTGTACTGAGGGTGTCTGAAACTGCCTCTGAGTAGGCCTAACCATACCAGTTTGGGATGATCCCTCCCCATATCTAGGGAACTCTCCCCCTCTGCTCCTCTTTCATATGTCTTTCTCTGTTATTTCCTCTTTATATTTAGTGCCCATCTGTGCAACTGCATCAATAATCTATCCCAAAATAGTATATTGTCCAGCTAACAGTATGTTATGCAGTGAAGCATGCAGACCTCTCCTAAACCGACCAATCAAGTTTGCCTCTGCGGGTGCTATCTGTCTAACATACTTGCTCAGTCTCCTGAACTCCCTAGCATAATCAGTGACACTGAGATTTCCCTATTTAAGCTATTCAAATCTCATAATTTTTCTATCCCTAATTCCTGCAGGTAAAAATTCATCCATTAGCTTCGGTTTAAATTCTTCCCAGGTGATCGGGTCATTATTATGGATGTTGGTATCAATATGCTCATCAAACCATATAGAGGCATCCCCCACAAATAACAAGCCTACCAGCTCAATAATCCTAGCATCTGAACATTGTAGTTTTCTAACAACCCTATCTACCCTCTCAATAAAGTCACTGGGGTCTGTATCATACTCCCCAGAATAGGTAGGTAACTGTAACTTCAGGAATTATGAAATACTAAAACCACCTTCAGGTATGATTCTACGATTTCTTACCCTTCTTTGTTCAATTGGTACCCTCTCTGATGCTGGTGGTGCCTCAGGCTGTATAACAGGCTAAACAGGTGGTGGAGGTGGCTGTGGTACTACAGCTGCCTATGCTGCTATGTGTGCCTGCAGCATTTACATCATTTTCTGATTCCTTCTTAACATTTCCTTCCTGAAATAATGCATCTCCTGTCTCATTGTAGTCTCACCTATACTACTCCCCTCTGTACGTTGCCCTAAGCTAGGTGGATCAGGACTAACCCTCTCTGCCTGTACAGAAGTATCAGTGCCTACCTCAGGCTCTCCACTATTTGCCCTATGCTGACCCTCCATATTAGGTGTATCACCCCTATTCACACTTCTCAACATATATCTGCATATATTTAAATAAATAGCAATTCATACAGCATAAAAGCATATTCATACTATAGATTCACAGAATTTCAAACAACGAGGATAATATCTAACTTAAATGATACACAAACTCTTATGTTCCTTGGTACATACTATATTACTGACATATAACATCACAGGTTTACTAAACCTTTAGCTTTGATACCTAATCTGTCATGGCCCAATTTTAGACCATGACGATCCTAGGGTACGGGTAATACCAAGGCGACCAGTACCTCGAAGAACCTATGCTTTTACTTTAACATTATTTTTACAATCATTGCTTAATCTGTGATACATTTTAGGTGATAAATTTTTTTTCTAAAATATCATAAGATTCTTATCGAAAAATTGATAAAGTTTCCTTTATAACTCTAGCTTAAGCTATCTATAAGAAATAAGCATTAAACTTCCAAATAAAACATACATCCCCTTTTATCCTCCATTGATCAATCATAACTCAATAAGCACTTCATAATTTACATTCATATCTCATATGATATATGTACATCAAAAACATTTTCATATCATAACTGGTTAACATTTTGATCATGTTTAAACATTTACTTTTAGCCAATCCAAGCCCTATAAACATTATATACTAAGGAACTTCTATACATAGGAGTGACCTCAATACATACATCTATAATCCAAGGTTGAAGGTAATGTAGCCAATGGATGACTGCCTCACCAAGGTCCTGAAAACATTAAACCACTAAGGGGTGAGTATAAGATTATACTCAGTGAATCAATATATATGAGTATGCAATATTATTCATGAAAAGTCGCATCTATCCATTAATGATCTGTAAATATGAATACTGATGATAGAGTAATGAAATACATATCATGAACTATAATGCATATAATATAACAGGATTCTGTAACATGTCATATCATGTCATATAATAAACTCTTACTTCACTTCTCTTTCATCACATTTCCACCCAATCACACCATTTTCAAACAATCACACCATGGCATAGGGAATTTACCCCTCCCTAGCAGAGGTCATAGCATATAAACATATATCTGTGTACACAGCCGATGGATTATTAACTACACCATCGCAGTAGTCCTGTTATAACATATTATATGCAAATGTCTCATATAGCATGAATATATCAATATAAGTCTCAAATATGACTTAAATGATGATATATGACATTATAAAGTCAAAGGAAGAATTTGGCTCAATGTCAAATTTTTGACCGTCGGGGCCCAATTGCACCAGCACAACAGGCACCCCTAAATTAAGGGTCTGTATCTCATTTTTCAGGCACTTTCTGGTTTTCCTTGAAATCAATATTTCCAAGGCATTTTCTTTATACAAATGACAAATACATATATAATATAGAAAATTGAGCTTGGTTTGATATCAAAAAGCCTTTCAAAATGAATTTTATACCAAATCAAAGTTTAGGTCAGTTTTAGGCATTTCGGCAGCGCTATTTTAGGTTATTTTAGCAAAACTGCCTAAAAATGGATCATTATTGGTTTTCAATCAAGGATATCATTTCATATGCATAAATGCATGACTTATGAATGAATAATGCATGAATCATACATATGGACTCACCTCTAGCAACAACTCCAATATTTTCCAATTTTCTCAAAGGCCTAATTGGCTCGTGACTATCCGTCAGCGGCTCTCGCTCGGAAAGTTTTCCCTATGTCACATCCCACACAATAGGGTTGTGACGGTCCTAGGGTACGGGAACAGTTCATACAACCAGTACCACGAAGAACCCAAGTTACATGTTTTCATGTCATTTACACATTTTTATTAAATATTTTTTTTTTCAACTCTTAAGTTTTACAGAAAAACGGACAGAATCTCCCCTGTAATATCGACATTTACCCCCAGCTAAAAACAAAAAAAACACTTCTATAACAATTATAATCTCCCAGGTCAACCTCTAATAAACAACTCATATCACAACTTCATACATCACAAATCATATAATAGTTCCCAACAATATTAGTCCATACATATGACAATACAAGATAGGTGTACCATAGTAGTTGCACTCCTTGTTACAGTATATACATACATATGCATTCATATCATAACATATAATTACATTCTGTTCATGTCCACAAATCATACATATACATATCTACAAATAATATCATGGAGTACTCTATGCTATATTAGGGAAGAACTATACATCTACTCTAAGGCTGGAAGTACAAAATTAACCGAGGATGTCCGCGTCTCACTCTTTCCCTGAAAAGGATTCAACACTATTGGGTCAGTATAAAAATACTCAGTGAATCTATAAATATGAAATGCATTACCAATTTATGAATACACCTTTGAACACTTATGACAATAATAGGTATGATGTCAATTATATATATATATATATATATGATAAGATATGACAATATAATAAAATGGATCAAATGCATAAGGTAAAACAGGATTGGGTCAAATAATCAAATGGTACTGTCACTTCTGTCCATATATCCATTTCCATATATATGTCATAAGGAGGATAAATCCTTATGGCCAAAGCCATTTCCCTATCTCTAGCTAGGGCAAGTAGTACCAGTGTGCACACGGTCGATTGAATTACCCACTACACCATCAAAGTAGCCTTGTTATGTTACCATATGCAAATGTTCCAAAATGTGATGAAAATGCAACAAGTACAACTCATATAAGGTGAAATATAGTCAAGATATCCATATGAACAAGTATAGAATTAATCGGGAATAACTTACAAAATTGGCCCGTTGGGCCCAGTTGCACTGTCGCAGCGACTTACAAAATTATGGGTATGTTTCTCATTTTTTAGGAACTTTCTGGTTTTACATGTTATCAATATATGTTATGCAAATTTAACATCTAAGGTATAAGTATACATATATATATAAGGTGATTAGGCTTGATTTGAGGTCAAAATAGTTTATAGAACAAATTTTATGCACATTCAAATTTTAGGTCAGTTTATGCCGTTTCGGCAGCCCCAGTTTTGGCTGATTGGCATGTTTAGGGGCAACTTTAACCATATTGGTCTAAAATCAGTCCAACATGATCAAAGGTCATATAACATGTCCAAATGATGGTACCTTAAACTAGAGATGCAATAACATAAATATTTACCCACCTTATGAGCAAAAGACCCAAAATGCCCCTCCGAGACTCTGAGCACCTACTGCTCTCCCACTTTCTCCTTTACCCTAGAGGATTCCCCTATACACATACCAAATCTCTGATAAGACACTATATCAAAACCAATATATCATATTCAAACACATATACACATACATTTCAAACAAGATACACATATCAAAATCAACTTTCATATTCAAAACCCTAATTTCACTATATCATTTGGCCATCGCAAAATAACACTCAAAAGGAGTTTAAACCCAAATTTCTTTCCACACAACAATAATAACACATCTTATAACCATAATCAAGCAAGCTTGGGTTCACATTCAAGCCTAGGTTTCATGCCAAAGCATTTTGAACTTTATAGGTCATAAAGACCTATACATATTTCAAATTCAATAAAAACATGCAAATTTCTTTCTATAAGCTACAATTACTCATCAAATAATCACATCACATACACCTATCCATTGCACATACATAATAACTTAGAAACCCTAGCTTTAGGTTCAATTCCCATTCGGCCCAAATAATCCAAGCCCTATTTTTGCGATTAAACTTCACAATTCTATAATTAAACACACCAATTGAACAATTCCAAGCTCAATTGCACCAATTCAAATCAATTTTTCCTAGATTTCCCTAATTAGGTTAAGTTTTGGGGGTTTTTCCCAAACCAACCTTAAATTCTTCAATTAAACCTACATTTAACTAATTCAAGCTACGAATTACATATTTAACTAACCAATTTAACTAAAGCCAAGCAAATTTCCCTTTTTCCCCAAATATTGCATTCGGTCCAAAGGAGTTTTTCTCCCAATTCAAGCACCCAAACATCAATTCACCATGCCAATTTAAGTTTTAAACACTTAATTGTAGAATTTTTGAAGTAATTCCACACAAAACCCTAATCCCCCAATTCGGTCCAATGCCTAATCCAATAATAAAAATCCAATCTTCAATTCACCATTCAAATACCCTTAATTACATCTAATTAACACCATTCATATCATTAATTTCTCAAATTAAATCACAAAACAATTTCTCCCAAATTCCCTCAATCAATTTGGCCAAGAAAGAAAAGGACAACAATGGTTCGATTTCACATTCAATTACCATTAACTAGTCCATTTAACATTATATACAATATCAATTACTCAATTGGAACAAAGCATCAAATTTCCCCAATTTCCCCTAATTCCAATTCTATCACTATGCAATACTACCCATTATATGTTTAATCCTTCAAATACATCCTCAAACCCAACATTTAAATGTAAATAAAACATTAACTAACCATAATTTAACTTACCTATAAATTCCTTTGAAGTGACCGAAGCCTAATCTCTCAAATTTCTCTCCCAAATGAAGACTTAAGCTTTGGTTGAAGAAATGGAAGAGATGGGATGAAGGTTTTCCACCCAAACCAACAAAAAGCCCCAAAATCTTCAATGGACAACAATGGCCGAACCTAAGAGGAGGAAGAAGAGATTTTCTAGTTTTGGTGGAAAGGGGTTCATGGTTTTTAGGTGCAAAATTCAGAATGTAGAATTTGTTTTGGTTAAAATAGTGTTAGTGGGATTTTGGCAAATGATCAAGTGATTCTAATCTCATAAAGGCCACTATAAGTCCTATACATACATCCCTTGGATTGGGATGTATCAAAACATTGTTCCATTGAATCAAGATGAACCAAATTGCCACTAACTTCCCCCTCCATCTCTTTCATTCCAATTGAGTCCTACAAACTTCCAATTAAATCCCTCCTATTTATTTCCTTTTGCAATCAAGTCCTATTAATTTTGTAACCCAATTTAGCTATTTTATTTTATTATCCTTAATTTATTTTTCCCAAATAATTAATTAGCAATCAAATACATATGTAAACACATCAAATAAATCATATAACGTATATAACAATCAATCACATAGAAACACCTCCTAATTCTAACTAGGGTTTAGGTGCTAGGGTTAGGGTCCCCAACTAGTGTGTTACATTCTCCCCTCCTTTTAAGAAATTCATCCTCGAATTTAAAACTACAGAAACCAAGAACATACCTAAAGCATCGAACAATTGTGGATACTTTTATCTCATCTCTGCCTCTGTCTCCCAAGTACACTCCTCTACTGTTCGGTTCCTCCATAGAACCTTTACCATCGGAATATCCTTACTCCAGAGCTGTCTGACTTGCCTATCCGTGATCTTAATAGGAAACTCCTCAGATGACAAGTCCTCATAAATCTCAATATCGGGAGTCTGCAAAATGTGAGAAGGGTCTGATACATACTTCCTCAGCATCGATATGTGAAACACTGGATATATATGACTCATCTGAGGAGGTAAAGCCAACCGATAAGACACGCTGCCAACCCTATCAATGATCTCAAACGGACCGATGTATCTAGGTGATAACTTACCCTTCTTTCCAAATCTCATTATTCCTTTCATTGGGGAAATCTTCAAAAACACTCCATCACCTACAGCAAACTGCACACCCTCCTTTTTGGATCAGCATAGCTTTTTTATTGGATAAAAGCTGTCCTAATCCTCTCCCTGATAATAGGGACTTTTTCCACTATCTCTCTGATCAAGTCTAGTCCCTCAAGCTGTTTCTCCCCCGGTTCCACCCAATACACAAGGGATCTGCACTTTCGACCATACAATGCCTCATACGGTGCCATCCCGATAGTAGAGTGGTAACTATTATTGTAAGCAAACTCAATCAATGGTAGATAATGGTCCCAGCTACCCTTAAAATCAAACACACAATCTAAGCATGTCCTCCAATGATTGTATAGTACGCTCTGATTGTCCATCTGTCTGAGGATGGAAAGCTGTACTAAAATGGAGCTGTAAACCCAGAGCCTCCTGAAATCTCTGCCAAAACCTAAAAGTAAACTGTGTACCCCAATCAGAGATGATGGACACCGAAACTCTATGTAACCGTACTATCTTAGCAAGGTAAAGCTGAGCATACTGTGCTGCTGTGCTGCTGGTCTTTACCTCTGAGAAATGGGCTGACTTGGTCAGCCGATCAACAATCACCCAAATAGAATCAAATCCTCCCTGAGTCCTGGGTAAGCCTACAACAAAATCCATAGTTGCCTGCTCCCATTTCCACTCTGGTAATTGTATTTCTTGGAGACGCCCCGAAGGTTTCTGATGCTCCACTTTTACCCGCTAATAGGCTAAACAAGAAGAGACTAACTTAGCAACATCCTTCTTCAAACTGGGCCACTAGTAAAGCTCCCTGATATCATGGTACATTTTGGTAATCTCGGGATGGTTGCTATACCATAAATAATGTGCCTCAGACAAAATCCTCGATCTCAAATCATCCGCATCTGGTACATATAACCTTTTACCACACCATAATATCCCATCATCAACTGTGAACTCAGTAACTTTCCCCGATCTCATTTGCTCTACTATCCTCTGTGAGTGTGGATCTCTTAACTAAGCAGCTTTTATCTCCTCTAATAAGGTTGGCCGAACTGTAAACTGAGCAATCAAAACCTGATCCCCGAACTGTAACTGTAGCCCCGAATCCAACAACTCATGGAACTCCCAAATCAAAGGTTTCCTAAATGCAGATATATGCGACAAACTCCCCATCGACTTACGACTCAAAGTATCTGCAACCACATTTGCCTTACCCAGATGGTACAAAATCTGGCAGTCATAGTCCTTCAGTAACTCAACCCATCTCCGCCGTCGAAGATTCAAATCCTTCTGTCACAGTATATACTGAAGACTCTTATGATTAGTGTAGATTTCACATTTTCCCCATACAGATAATGTCTCCAAATCTTTAGTGCAAAAACTACTGCTGCCATCTCTAAGTCATGTGTAGGATAATTCTCCTCGTGCTTCTTCAACTGTCTTGAAGCATAAGCTATCACCCTACCCTCCTGCATAAGAACACAACCTAAACCAACTCTGGAGGCATCATAATATATAGAGAACCTACCCGTCTCAAATGGCAATGCTAGTATTGGTGCTGTGGTAAGGCATGTCTTCAAAGTCTGGAAGCTCTTCTCACAACTATCTGTCCATATGAACTTCTCTTGCTTCCTAGTCAATCTAGTTAGAGGAGCTGCTATCCTAGAAAAATTCTGTATGAATCTCCTGTAATATCCTGTCAACCCCAGAAAACTCTGGATCTCTGTCATACTGGTAGGACGAGGCCAACTCAAAACTGCCTCAACTTTCTACGGATGAACTCTAATACCGTCCCTACTCATTATATGCCCTAAGAAGCCTACCTCTTCTAACCAAAACTCATACTTCGATAATTTACCATACAACTGATGATGCCTCAAATTGTGTAGCACCATCCTCAAATGCTCCTCGTGCTCTTCCCTACTCTTCGAATATATCAGAATATCATCAATAAACACTATCACAAACCGATCCAAAAAAGGGCTTGAAAATCCTATTCATCAAATCCATAAATGCTGCTAGTGCATTAGTCAATCCAAAAGGCAGTACCAAAAACTCATAATGGTCGTACCTAGTCCTGAATGCAGTCTTCGGTATATCATTCTCCCTAATCCTCAGGTGAAGATAACCCGACCGAAGATCAATCTTTGAAAAGTAAGAAGAACCTTGCAACTAATCAAACAAATCATCTATCCTAGGCAAAGGATACCTGTTCTTCACTGTCACCTTATTCAATTGCTGATAGTCTATACATATACGAAGTGACCCATCCTTCTTCTTTACGAACAATATCGGTGCTCCCTATGGAGAATTACTCGGCCTGATAAACCCCTTATCTAACAATTCCTGCAACTGTACCTTTACCTCTTTCAACTCTGCTGGTGCCATCTTATAAGGTGGAATGGAAATCGGATCTGTACCCGGATAGACATCAATCTCAAACTCTATCTCCCTCACTGATGGTAACCCCGGTAGATCCTCAGGAAAAACATCTGAAAACTCACTAACCACAGGAATCTGCTCAATCCCAAAAACTGTCCGCCGAGTATCTATCACACTGGCCAAATAAGTAATACAACCCTTCCGAAGAAGCCGTCTAGCCCCAATAGCTGATATAAAACTAAGATTATCCCTGTTTGTCTCACCCTGATAAGAAAACCCATCTCTCCCATATGGTCTGAACACAATCCGCT
>CANXYC010418934.1:0-10640 GCA_948193065.1 Aleurites moluccanus | reverse complement strand
AATAATATTAATATAATATAATATAATATAATAATATTTTAATTTAAAAATCTAAAGAATATTTTGTAAATATTCTTTCAAAAATAATAAATTTAATATTCTATAAATAAATAATAAATTTTAACTAAATAAATATATATACATAATTATAAATATAATAATTAGGTAATAACAATAATAAAATCTTAATTTAATTATTAACTAATAAAATCACTAAATGATTTAAAATATTAAAATAATTAACTCAATAATTAATAAATAACTAATAATTTATAATTCATCATAGAATAAAATAATGTCGAAATTTATAATTAAAAGTTAAATCTTAAAAAAAAAATCTTTTTTTTCTCTACTTAATATAATAATAAATTATTGTACAATCGAAAATATTTTAATATTAATTAAATATTATTAAAATACTATTACTTCTTGATAAAATAACATTTTAAAATTAATTATAAAAAAAATTGGGTGTTATACTAACAAAGACAAATAGTCCCAACTTCACTCACATAATTGTTTGAATGTACAAATATCCAACAAAAGACTTCATACTTGAGATTATAACATACTTTTCAACTTCCTATGAAAGCTTTGTCAAAGAGCCAATAACTGAATCAAATAACAACAATCGACACCACCAACAGTTTCGCCCAATAATGACAACCAATTCACCTAAGGACGATTCTATGAAACTCACAGCCTAAAAAATCAAGATCTAGCACCATTTTTTACCCAGATGAGAGAGAAAGAAAGAAATAGAGAAATGTAAAATCAATAAATTGAGATACATACTTGAACAATGATGATTGTAATTGGTGGAGTCGTACACCAAATTCTCCTCCTGATATTGCTTTTGATATTAAGTTCATTTTCCTCCATGCTCCTTTTGAAAACCCATTTATAGAAAAAACTAAAAGCTCATTTTTTCAACCGCCTATGCTCTGTCCACATTTTGAGTCGCTATGGCAGTTCAGTCTCTACTCTTTTTTATTTTTGTAATGGTGAGTCTTCTCATGGAGAGTAGAGTACAAATCACATTCTTTTGAAAGTTGATTCATTGATTTTCTAAAGAAGTGAAGGTGCTTAGGGTTTTGAGGAATGAGAGTCTTAGTAACATGTGGCTGGAGAAGAAGAGTTGGGAGTATTATTAGAAGCTTTAGCAGTGATTTCCAGATGCAGAAAATGAAGCTTGGACCTTAATACCATTTTCTCGTCCTTTTTAAAGAAAGTAAAATGATATCGCTTTGGTGCAAAGAAAAAAAAAAGAGAAAGATGAAAGAGAATGAAAGAAAGGAAAAAAGGAAAATGAGAAAAAAAAAAAAAAAAAAAAAAAGAGATATTTAATGAGTTGGTGGATTCCACATCTCAAATGATTGGCCTAAAAGGGGTGACATTACAATTGACGTGGCTACCAATTGGACAAGTGGAACTGATATGGCACACTTATTCAGCATGTTTTGCAGATGTGTGCCGATCTAATAATTTTTTTTTATAAAGCTCCGGTGATTTTCTGATCAATGACCAACAAATGAAAAAATTTCAAACTTTGGTGATTAATTTGCAAAGATTTTCCATTGGTCAAAACTTTTCAAAATTTAGTGATTAATTTGCAAAGATTTTCCGTTTAGTAATCATATTATAATAAATCTTAAAATTCAATGACTATCAATATCATTTATCCACTATTTATTATAGTTGATAGTTGGTGGTTATAGCTGATAGTGGATAATTGTTCGTCGTTTAGTAAAAATTTAATATCCATTGTTGTTGACTATTAATCGTTTAGTAAAAATTTAGTAATATACATACATGCGCGCGCACACACGCATATATATAATTTTAATGTATTATGAAAATAAAAAGTATTAATTAAGAAAATCATACTTAATTTTTTATATATGTTTATAATATTTTTTAAATGTGAATATAATAATTAATTTAAATATTATAAATAATATTTTAATTATTATTTATTATTTTAAAAATTATAAATAAAGATATCACACACATATATATATATATATATATATATTAGGGATACTATAACAGAAATGTTGAATCAACTATCAATTAATAGAAAAAAAAATTTTCAAAATAAAATTTTCAGAATTAATTAGCAGCTGGTCAGGTACTAAACACTCGTTTAGACTAATAGTAACCCAACCAGTAGAACTCAACCAAAAGTATATATAATTAAATATATTTAATTTTTATTTATAATTGAATATATATAATTATGTTATAATAAGTTTAAAATGTTTATATATTTTAAATTGTTAATAGGATAAAACAAAACTACATTAGAGATTTATATAAAAATATATGTTAACTTAATAAAACATGCAATTGTTAATTTTAAAAAGAGGATTATTCAATTTTTTAAAGAAATTTATGTGTATGAAATAAATCTTTTATAAATATAAATGAATTATTAGTCATATTAATATAATTTAATAAATATCGATACAATTAATATCAAGAATAATATTAAATTTAATTTTTTTTTAAAGATATATAACATGAAGATTCTTTAAACACTAAGTAGATATTTTGTAAAATTTATAACAACTTCATCCAATTTATTTAGTTATTAATAATAGCAAATAATTGCTATGCAATAGATAAATTTAACCAATCAAATTATTCAAATAAATTAATATATTTTTTAATATAAAAAATTTTAAATGTGTCAATGGCTATCATATTTTATTGGAATTACCAAATCCACATAGATATTTTGATTTAATATACCTTTGCTCATTCGTCTAGCATAGCAGATGGGAGAAAATACTAAAAGTATATGATTCATATTTGGACAGGATACCCTTTTCAGCTTAGTGGTATCAGAGTTCTCGGTTCGACCCTGAGATCGTGTGTTCGAGGTGTAAGACCCTCGAGAAAATCACAACTCTAGTCTGTGAGAAGTGTGGTGACCCAGTGCCTGCGTAAGGCGGGTGGGCCCATAGTTATAGCAGATAGGAGAAGATACTAGAAGTATCTGGTTCATATCTGGACAGGATATCCTTTTCAGCTTAGTAACTGTAGCAGATAGGGGAAGATACTAGAAGTATCTGGTCCATATCTTGACAGGATATCCTTTTCAGCTTAGTGGTATCAGAGCTCCCGGTTCGACCCTAAGGTCGCGTGTTCGAGGCGCAAGACCCTGGAGAAAATCACAACTCTAGTCTGTGAGAAGTGTGGTGACCCAGTGCCTGCGTAAGGCGGGTGGGCCCATAGCTATAGCAGATAGGGGAAGATACTAGAAGTATCTGGTTCATATCTGGACAGGATATCCTTTTCAGCTTAGTAACTGTAACAGATAGGGGAAGATACTAGAAGTATCTGGTCCATATCTGGACAGGATATCCTTTTCAGCTTAGTGGTATCAGAGCTCCCGGTTCGACCCTAAGGTCACGTGTTCGAGGCGCGAGACCCTGGAGAAAATCACAACTCTAGTCTGTGAGCGGTGTGGTGACCCAACGCCTGCGTAAGGCGGGCGGGCCCATAACTGTGGCAGATAGGGGAAGATACTAGAAGTATTTGCTCTATATCTAGACAGGATATCCTTTTCAGCTTAGAGATAGGGGAAGATACTAGAAGTATCTGGTCCATATCTAGACAGAATATCCTTTTCAGCTTAGTGGTATCAGAGCTCCCGGTTTGACCCTGAGGTCACGTGTTTGAGGCGCGAGACCCTGGAGAAAATCACAACTCTGGTCTGTGAGCGGTGTGGTGACCCAGCGCCTGCGTAAGACGGGTGGGCCCATAACTGTAGTAGATAGGGGAAGATACTAGAAGTATCTGGTCCATATCTGGACTCTGATACCACTAAGCTGAAAAGGATATCCTGTCCAGATATGGATCAGATACTTCTAGTATCTTCCCATATCTACTACAGTTATAGGTCCACCCGCCTTACACAGGCGCTGGGTCACCACACCGCTCACAGACTAGAGTTGTGATTTTCAGAAGGCCTAAAAGGAAGTGGCTAAGTCTCGGATTTACCTTCTGTTTTTTAAGATTTATCAAATTCTAATAGTCGAAGTTGTTATCATGCTCAGGAGCCTGCTTGTCCAATATGGTATCAGACGGTCATTGTTATTGGGATGTTTGCTCTTGTTCAAAATGTGTTCAGCCAATTAAAAATAAAACACCTAGGCCAAAGACCACACAACAATAAATGCATGAAGACTATGAAACAGGTATTGGCTGAGGTAAGGGATTAAGAGGCCTGGAGAGTATGTCTGGTAAAATATTATTCTTCCTTTTGATATATTTTACATCAAAGGAATATGAAGTTTACGCAGGCGCTGGGTCACCACACCGCTCACAGACTAGAGTTGTGATTTTCTCCAGGGTCTCGCGCCTCGAACAGGCAACCTCAGGATCGAACCGAGAGCTCTGATACCACTAAGCTGAAAAGGATATCCTGTCCAGATATGGACCAGATACTTCTAGTCTGGGAGCTCTGATAGCATCAGAGCCCTGCAGAAAATCACAACTCTGGTCTGTGAGCGGTGTGGTGATCCAGCGCGTTGAAAAGAATATCCTGTCTAGATATGGACCAGATACTTCTAGTATCTTCCCCTATCTGTTACAGTTATGGGCCCACTCGCCTTACGCAAGCGCTAGGTCACCACACCGCTCACAGACCAGAGTTGTGATTTTCTCCAGGGTCTTGCGCCTCGAACACGCGACTTCAGGGTCAAACCGAGAGCTCTGATACCACTAAGCTGAAAAGAATATTCTGTCCAGATATAGATCAGATACTTCTAGTATCTTCCCCTATCTACTACAGTTAAACATCACTATCATCATTTTTAATAAATTATTTTTTAAAGGGATTAAACTTTAAATCAAATAGATGGTTGAACATGTTTTTACCAACATATCACCATTTTATATGATAAATATTATTAATATATTAGTATTGGAAGTTATGATATAAAAAAAATAATTCATATTTTTTTATTAATATAAAAACAAATCCATGTAGTATTTTAAGTGATAAATATTATTAATATATTAGTATTTGAAGGTAAGATAAAAAAATACTTTAAAATATCATTCATATAAAAAAAATTCTAAAATGTCATTAATATTTATTTTAGTCACATAAAAATAAATTTATATAAATATATTTTTATTTTAATTTTATATAAATTTATTTTTATATAAATAAAATAAATATAATTCCGTATTACTCAATAATTACTCATCATTCAAAATCTTTTTACACTTTTCAGTAAATCAAACCAACAAGAAATAAGGCTTCTAAAATAATTCTTGAAAAAAAATAAAACAAAAACAACAATGTTAACATAAAACGACACCGTTAAATAACAATAGGAATCTCCCCAAAGTCTTAAACCCTACATTTTTCAGCCGCAAACCCTCTTTTCTGATCTTTCCTCTCTGAAACTACTTCTCTATATTGCCATTGCTTAAGCATACACAGTCTCTCTCTGTAGCCTTCAATGGCGATGACAACACCACAATCTGGTGCAAGCCCAAAAACAGTCGAGAGAGCTATAAACGCACTCCTCAAATGGCAAGCTGCCAAATCCAAAACCCAAAAACTTCAATTGCTAGAAATTGATGAGTTTGTTTACTTAATTTTAACCCTTAAAAAAATCCCACAAAAAGGTGTTAGCCGAGTCAATGCCCACAAAATCTCCCTCCCTAACCCCTTAATAAACCCTGGAAACGACAACTCGGAGCTCTGCTTAGTCATCGATGACAGACCCAAATCTGGCCTTACTAAAGATGCAGCTAAGAAGAAGATCCAAAACGACAACATACCCATCTCCAAAATCATCAAGCTATCAAAGCTCAAGACTGATTACCGTCCTTTTGAATCAAAAAGGAAACTTTGTGATTCCTATGATATGTTTTTCGCAGATAGAAAGGTCATTCCTCTCTTGCCTAAGATGTTGGGGAAACAGTTTTTCAAGAAGAAGAAGATTCCGGTGGCAGTGGATTTGAAGCACAAGAATTGGAAGGAACAGATTGAGAAGGCATGTGGGTCAGCTTTATTGTTTTTGAGTACTGGGACTTGTAGTGTGGTTAAGGTCGGAAGACTTACTATGGGTAGAGAGGAGATTGTGAATAATGTTGTGGCTGCTATTAACGGGATTGCAGAGATTGTGCCTAGGAAGTGGGGTGGTATTAGGTCTCTTCATTTGAAGTTGCTTGAGAGTTTAGCTTTGCCTGTTTATGAGGCGCTTCCTGATTTGAAGTTGAAGATTGAAGGGGTTAGAGAGGAGGAAAAGGGGGAAGTGGCTGAGAAAGAGACAGGTAAGGAGGAGAAAGTGGGGAAGAAGAAGGGGAGGATACATGAAGTTAGGTATATGGATAACATTGCCTATGAGAATGCTGTTGAATTGAAGAGTGATGGTGGACGAGATTTTGGTATTGATAATGAGGATACTGAAGGTAAAGTGGGTACCGGTGAAGTAGAGGTTAAGAAGAGAAAGAAGGTAGATAAAGGAATGATTGAGAAGAAAACTACGGTGAAAAAAGAAAATGGTGTCAAGCAAAAGAAAAGAGCAAAGAAAACAAAAACTGAGGATAGTGTAACACCGAAAAAAAGCAAGAAAGATCAATTGGCATTGGCAAAGTTGAAGGCAAAATCGAAGTAAAAAGAATTAGAAGAGAAAAGGTTGGTAATAGAAAGATCATCTTTGCTCCAAGCTTGTAGGAGATTCAATGCAGATGAGTGTTTCTGCTTGTTGGATTTGGAGAGAATCTACCATGTCTTTTTGTCCTTAGCAGATTTTGGTATCAGGTTTGATTTTTTTGGGCATTTTGTGTACTGTCAGTGAGAAATTTTTAGTTTACCATTTTTAACAATTCCCTTTCTTTCTTCTAATTTTCTTGAGTAACTATTATGCTTATATTTTTATAATATAGAATTATTTTCTTATCAATTTTACTTAATGCTCACTCTTGCAAGAATTTGGCTCCTGAAGGAAAATTTTATATATTTGTCGAGTATACTGAGTTGTTAGAATTACATGGCTTAGTTTTTCCTGTTCTCTTGGTGAAGGGGTTGAATTTAGTTGGTTATTCAGTGAATGTGTTGATTTTGCTTTAGGGGTTCTTTTGAGGACCTTTTTCAAACTTTAACTTTGTTTGTTTTGGTATGAATATATATGCATATTGAAGAGTGAATAGATTATGTGGTCATAAAGGCTTTGACGGTATTGCTTTAAAGATGTTGAAGTTTGTCAAGCTATCCTTAATTTGATGTCTATGCTTTGCATATATGATTCTGTCACTTGGTGCTTTCACCCTTTTACCGAAGGATACCTCCATTATGAATCTTGTTTCCAGTAGTATTCTGCATGAAGCACAGAGGAAAATTCTACATTGTACTCATCATTTGAAGGCACCCATTGCTGTTAATTCCACTTGATAATTAGTTTTTTTCAATTTTCTCCTCTGGAAATAACTTTTATATAAGCTACTTAGTTGTTAGAAATTACAAGTGGATTTGTTCAAGGACTGCTTTTAGTTTTAGCAGGTTAGTTATCGATGCACTTGTCCCTTCTGATGTTAAACCGTAGGAAAGTGGGAGAAATTATGATTTACTAGTTTAAACATCCATTTATTTGCACTTTGCCTTTAACTATAAATGGTAGAATAATGGCTACTTGGCTGTTGAATTAAACTACTGTGTGACATTATTTGTTTTTATGTGATGGAGAGAAGTTAAGAAGGTTTTGATTCCCTGTATTTTATGGGATCTGTAAACACCTGTTTTTAATATATCTTATAGCATGTTGAAAAAATTTTGTTAGATAAGAGTACAAAATTGATGAAGAAAAATTGTAGGAGTGGGTTGTACTGAAGCTTGGAAACTTGAAAGAACAATAAGGAATCCATGTAAGAATGTAGGAGTAATAAGTCCATTTGAAACTTGTATCCTTTGCATATAATGTGGACCTGTCATTTGAAATTGGTTCCTGTTATTAACCTGAACATGCGTGTTATTCATACCAACAATGCAATTATAATTTAATGGTAAAACTACAAATGTTACCCTGATAGTTTTCAATTCCAAGGTGCAACATTTTCATTTTGAGTGAATTAGATCTTTGTAAGATATCTGGTTTTCTTGATGATGAATTCCCAATGACGGTGGCTATACCTTTTATTAGTTGATTCTCCCAGAAATAAGTAAGGTTGGTAATAGATTGTGAATTCTTGGCCTCTTAACCCTGGATACAGTTACAGAAAATGATTGAACAGGGAATTGAAAGGGATGATTGCTACAAAAGCTTAAGATATGATTATTAGGATTATGGAGATTCTATTTTTTGTGAAGTAAGAAAAATTTAGAGATCTCCTTCATGTGCATTAGTAGCCATTAAATTGCTGCATTGTAAATTTCCAATTTCCAGAAATATCTCCTGGTTACATCTTGTGAAGTATCAAATATATTGTTAACTTTGTGGTGTTTATATAAGTTATAAGCACACCTTTTGTTCTTGACCATGCTCTTCATTTCACTTTCTGAATTTTGAATGTCTGCAAAAATATAGAAGCTATGCAATTGAATGCTCTAACTTGACATTTTTGTTCAAATAATTAGACTGTTCGATATTTTAGGGTGAAATGAAGCTATGTAGCTGGCAACTCTTTTGATGTATGCTAAAAAGTGATGTATGCTAAAGAGAAGGTCTTCAGTCTTAACTCACTGTTGTCTATCAGATTTCTGACTCCTGTTTTCTAGGATGTCTTAGAGCATGTAAAATAATGCTGTTTGATGAAAATGAGATCTTAAGGAAAATGGGTCAGGGAAAAGAGGGTTTTGCTGCATTCAGGGGTAGTGTTATTAGTGGACTCTGCCCATTTGAAACTTGTGGCTATGATGAACGGTTGTTGGGATTTGAAATTACCCATTGTTATTGTTCAAATTACATGCCAATTTTTATAGCAACAATGCAATTGTAGGTTGAAGAGAACAATAGTTGTCCTGATATTTTACAACCCTAAGACACAAACATTATCTTGTGCGGTGAATGGTAAATAGCTTGAGGTGATATACCTTTCATAACCATTTGATTCCCCAAAATGTTATAGTTCAATTAATCATATGTCATTCAGTAGTCATAGGATTTCTGGTGCTTTTAGGGATAAAGGATAATTTCCCTTGGCAGCTTGTACCATGCAAACTTGAGCATTTCCAGATCTTTTTCCAATTGCTTTGACGGATGTGCAACTGTAGAGTTACCATTGTCTTTATAGGCTCTGGCTGATGAAGTTTCTACCTTCTGTGTTAGTATGTGAAGCTGGAATTAGGATGTGGATCTCTTGGCATGTATGCAGTTGTTGAATTTGTTTGGATGAGTAATTGGATGATGAGTTGATTCCAAACAAGTTTAGACATTGGCAAGTATGCCATTTACAAACACAACTCTTCAGGTAAAGACATTTTAAAATATCTCGTTTATTTTTGAGAAATTGTCTTGTGCTATTAGTAGAGATTGGCAATTCTGTGGAATAAATTTCTGAATGCGAGACATCTATATTGGAATAGATGAGTTACATACCAAATAGCCTCATGGTACATATGAAAATAAATTATAATAGAAAATTTTTGTACAATACAAATAATAAGGTTGTAGAATAAATAACTTTTACTCTGGAATGTATAATATACGTACCAAATTTTTTTAAATGCTACTGCTGGTTGGAGAGTGTTTAACCTTATTGTGACTGCTGGCTCATCAAAAGAGTACATGTTGAAATTGCTTCATGTCAGCCCTTGGAAGCTACTTAACAAGGCATAGCTGTGAACACCATTTTAATGCAAAATTTGATCCATTTGAATAACTAGTCATTTAATCATTTGAAATTTGACATCATGTCTATTTTCTGTGATTTAACACTCGAAACTCAAATCTAAATTTACAATAAGCTGAACTTGAAATAAAATCTGAATGGCTTTAACTTATTGAAACTGTAAACACTAAACAGTGATTATAAATTTTTATTGGGAAATACTAAATGAAAAATCTCTATAGCCTAATTCCATGTACCCAATTAGAAAGTCAGAGACATTGTTGATTTAATTTTGTTTAAGTTGCAGTGAGATTGAATTCATGGTAAAAAGTACTCTGTTTAGGCACGTATTTTTTAAAAAATAGATTTGATTTTAATAAAAACTAATAACAATATTACCTGATATATAAAAAGGTTAATTATAATTTTCTCACTGTAAAATAATCTAATACACTAAATTTTCTCTGACCTTTCAAAAATATACTAACTCCACGAATATCATAATATACTACCGTCTAATTTTGTCATTAATCAGCCCTTAGTCAACTCTATAAGGGTAGTAAAAAGACAAAAATGTTCTTACGCTTTATTTTTAATTAATTACATTTTATTTTTGTTTTAAAATTTTTTTAAGGTTAAAAAATTTATTTTTATATTTTTGACAAAATTTTAAAATTAAAAATAACCGAAAATATTTTTTAAAAAAATATTTGTTATTTTTTATTTTAAAAAATAATTTAAGAAGAAATTAAATTATTAATTAAATTATTTCTTCTTAAATTTTTTAATATAAATAAAAAATTTATTTTCATATTTTTGATAAATTTAAAAATAAAAAGTAAAAAATA